>JAJOZX010000039.1:1600000-1707500 GCA_023014485.1 Bathynomus jamesi
ATTTCTTTTTCAACCACACAGCATGCTCAAAATGTCCCCACCCTTTTTGCAAAATTGCATAATGAATCCAGGCAATGTATGATAATTTCCGACTACAGCCTTCAGCATTTCGTATTGCGTCAGGAATGAAGGTGAAGTACTGGTGAAGGAAGAGGAAATAAAGAAGAGATGGGAGTGTTATTTCCAAAACCTCCTAAATGTAGAAAATGAAAGAAGGATTTTTGAGGGTGGCGTGGAAAACTTAGGTATGGTAAGGAATGTAGACAGAGAAGAAGTAAGGATGGCTTTAACACAAATGAAGAATGGAAAAGCGGGAGGACCAGATGAGATACCATCAGAAGTATGGAAGTCGTTGGGGGAAGAAGGACTAGATATATTGTGGAGGATAATGACTACAGTTTTTGAGACTGAGAGGATACTAGAGGAATGGAGGGAAAGTACATTGGTACCAATTTACAAGCAGAAAGGAGACATCCAAGAATGTAAAAATTACAGAGGAATAAAGCTTATATCTCATACCATGAAGATCTGGGAAAGAATTGTGGAAGCGAGACTGAGAGAGGAAGTAGCGATCTCTGATGAGCAATTTGGTTTTATGCCAGGAAGAGGAACAACGGATACAATATTTGCACTTCGACAATTCTTAGAAAGGTACGGAGAAGGAAGAAAGGAGTTACATCTAGTGTTTGTAGACTTAGAAAAAGTGTACGATAGAGTCCCAAGGCAGGAAGCGTGGAGATGTTTAAGAGACAGGCGGGTACCTGAGAAGTATGTCAAATTGATCCAAGATATGTATGAGGGAGCTATTACGAGGGTGCGGGGAGAGAACGAGGAATTTGAAGTACGAGTTGGTCTACACCAGGGATCAGGGCTGAGTCCGCTGATTTTTGATACTGTGATGGATGTGATCAGCAAAGACGTGATAGAGGAGGCTCCATGGACCATGATGTTTGTTGATGACACGTGTTGTGCTCAGAAACAAGAGAGGGAGTGCAAGAGAAATTAGAGAGGTGGAAAGTAGCTCTGGAAACTAGAGGACTAAAAATAAGCAGAGAAAAGTTCGAGTATATGAAATGTGCACCTGGAGAAGAACAAATAGGAAGTGTCATGGTCCAAGAATTTACTATACAGAAAGTTAAAAGCTTCAAGTATCTGGGATCAATCATAGAGGAGAAGGGAGACGTGGAAGGAGAAATAAACAACAGAATTCAAGTTGGCTGGAAGAATTGGAAAGAGGTATCGGGAGTATTGCGTGATAAGAAGGTGAATGTGAGGATGAAGGGAAATCTGTTCAAGACAGTAGTAAGACCAGCACTACTATACGGGGCAGAAACATGGCCGATGAAAAGAAGCCTGGAAAAGAAAATGGAAGTGGCAGAAATGAAGATGCTCCGATGGAGGTGTGGAGTCACTAGGAGGGATAGAGTGAGGAATGATTTAATAAGAGGAACAACAAAAGTAACGGAAATCTCCAATAAGGCACAGGATAAGAGATTTAGATGGTATGGGCATGTCCAGAGGAGGGAGGAGGAGTATGTGGGACGACGGATGCTGATGATGGAAATTCTAGGCACGAGGAGAAGAGGTAGACCTAAGATGAGGTGGCGGGATAGACTGAAGAAAGATATGAGTGAAAAGTGACTGGAGGAAGAAGTGGCTCAAGACAGAAGTGAATGGAGAAGAAGGATCTGCAACAGTGACCCCACATAGAAGTGGGCTAATAAGGCTGCGGATGAAGAAGAATGTTGTTTTTACAGTTTTTATTGCCGTACATGATATCATGACCTTAGAGGCTACAGTCCTCTTGAAACATGGACAATTTCGAAGACTTTGGTCATTAAGGCACCATCCAAACGAACCCTTTCTATATCATGTTAATTTTAGGGTAATTTAAATCTCTTCTAAGGGCCATTTTCATATTTACTTTGAAAGAAAATCAAAATTGACCTCAGCATATTAAAATATTAAGTGTTCTAGATACACACCCATAGATCGATTTGATACAAAATATGACGCCTTATCAAGTATGAATCATGAATGAGAAACTTACAGGCGCTTCCTAATTTTTGAACGTTAATATATATATATATATATATATATATATTATTATATATATATATATAATATATATATATATATAGGGTGTTTCAGGAGGAAAGGTCAATACTTCGGGAGGTGATAGTATCGGTCATTGTGGGAAAAAAAAGTTCATATGAACATGTGTCTAATTCTGAATGGTTACGGAGATAGAGCTGCTTGAATCTGATGCGCGCGCAGCTCTTCCTCCCCCTTCCCTCCCCTATAACCTTGAACCATGTAAGCTGTAATGTAAGCATGTAACATAAGCCAATCGACAGCTGACTGTTGTGAGTGACATTGTTTGGTGTTTGAAGCAGTGTTAAGAATGCCGCACACCTTCACACATGCCGAATATGCAGATATGGTGTATGTCTACGGTTTTGGCGATGGAAGCGCAACAGCTGCTGTTGCAGAATACCGTCGACGGTGTCCGAACCGCAGAATTCCGGATCGAAGAGTGTTTACCAGGGTTTCCAACACATTGCATGAGATTGGTACACTTCCCAGCGGTCAGGTTTCATCTGAACGTGAAGGTCAACAAGATGTGGATGAAATGGAAGACATTCTTCAGTTGGTAGAGCGTAGTCCTACTACTAGCTCACGAAGAATTTCTACACGTCTCGGTGTACCACACACAAGAGTATGGCGAACATTACGTGAGGAAGGCTCGCATCCATATCATGTACAGCGTGTACAACACCTTCAAGCAGGAGACGCTGCCATGCGACTGGAATTTTGTCATTGGGTAAATGCTAATCGCCGATTGCTTCGATTAATACTGTTCACCGATGAAGCTACTTTCACCCGTGACGGTATCAACAACACTCGTGACTCTCATCGGTGGTCAGACGAAAATCCAAATGCCACTGTGGAAACAAATTTTCAACATCGCTTCTCTGCCAATGTGTGGTGCTGTATCATCGATGATCAGCTGATTGGCCCTTTTACTTTAGAGGATCGTCTTACAGGACAAAGTTACCTAGAATTTCTGCAAAATGAATTGCCAGAACTATTGGAGGATGTTCCTTTGGCTACACGCACTGGTATGTACTTTCAGCATGACGGAACTCTTCCGCATTCTACCCGTCTGGTGATGCAATACCTAAATCAAACTTTCCCTGGTCGATGGATCGGCCGCGGTGGTCCCATTCAATAGCCACCAAGGTCTCCAGACCTCTCTCCGTTAGATTACACAGGTCAACAAAAAACTTTTTTTTTTCGTTGCCAAGGAAATTCGTACGAATTTAGGATATTTTGGGGTTGCTGAATTCCAAAATGAAAGTAGTTTTTCCGATTTGGCTCTAGTTCTTGTGATAATGAATACCCTCAATTAATAGGAAACGTAACCATAACGCGTGCATCTGGGAAACTATCGGAACATTCTAGATGGTGAGACCGAATAAAATGCCATTATGTATTTCATGTGTTTACTTTTGTATGATTTGAGACAATTTCAATGCGATTTGTAAGTAGGCTCCGCCTGAACATTAAATTTTCTGCATTTTTACGTGTTTCAATGGGGTACCAATTATTTCATAAATTAGAGCCAATCTAGCAAAACCGATGTCATATTCGGAATCAGCACCACAAAGTTACCCCAAAATCACTCTAATATGATTGGCAATAAAATGAGTGTTGACCAGTGTTACTGTTTGTGGGGGTGGATGAAAAGTCAAGTTTGCAAAAGAAAGGTGGATACACGAGACGAATTGCTCGCGCGCATTTTGGATGCTGCTGCCCGCATAAAGGAACGTCAAGATCAACTCAGACGAACAACACGCGATCTTCGCACACGAGTTGCAAAGTGCATTGAGGTTGACGGTGGGATTTTCAAAAATGTATTGTAAACTGTAACAAATTTGTCATTTCTGTATCTGATACCATTCAAAATGCCAATGTTTAAACATTAAATGTTAGAAGCAGTAATTGGTTTCTCTTTCTTGATTACCATTAGCAATGCTTTTGTATTTGTAGATTCAAACAACTCTATCTCCGTAACCATTCAGAATTAGACATGTTCATATGAACTTTTTTTTCTCACAATGACCGATACTATCACCTCCCGAAGTATTGACCTTTCCTCCTGAAACACCCTGTGTGTGTGTGTGTGTGTATATATATATATATATATATATATATATAATCATAGTAGGAGATTGTAAACACTTTGCCCCTCGTTCCTGCATAAAAAAGGGACGTACACTGGGAGAGGCATTAAGCAAAAAACAAAATGACATCGCTTTTAAGAGCTTCGGAGTCCCCTTGGGAGGGGATCATAAATTTCCCCACTTCTGGCTTCCTTGCTGTCGGTACCAGTAACGCAAACCGGTTCTATTACCAACTATTCGAGATGTCTTGGACCTTTGTTTGATTTACTTTCATGAACTTCTGCAACATTCGTGGAGCTGCAATGTTGCTTCAGAATCTCTTTACTATCGCTATAAGGAGAGCTTGCAGCACCCGACTTTCAACCCATTCTCATCCCTTTTCTATCCAATTCCCTAACGCGAGCGTTAATCGGTATTTTAAACTTTTCATCTACTCAACCGGTCAACTCTGGAGCAACCTTCCTCAGTCTATCTCTCTCCTTGTCTCTGACCTCCAATTTTTTAGACGGAGAATGTCCAGGCATCTTGAAAACTGTAACTTCTACGGGTGCATTTTTGAGAGCATTCGCCCTTGGCAACTCCTTCCTGCATAATACATAAAATAAAATGATTTAGGCGAGATTTATCAATACTTACTGCGTATAACATTAAATTTGAGCAAAATTATATGTCAATTAGTTTAGCCTATATCCTTCGTAAGCCTATTTTGCATTGAATTATATCATAACAAAGAGAATTACTTGAAGTCATCATCTTAAGTCTTTCATTACGATCCTGCATACAGTTACAAGTAACTGTAATAATGGTTTAATCATTTCTTGATCCACCTCTTCAATGCAATTGATCTGCGCAGACTTCAGAATTCAACATAAAAGGGTTCTATTTTCTATTTTAATTCTTAAATAGTATTTTCAAGTTTAACAGATCAATATTTGTCATATTATTTTCGTTGCTATGTTGATTTGGTGTTGTTCGCTTATTTGTTAAGAATTTTTTTATTTTACCCAGTCTTGGTTTAGTTATTTTTAATCATCAAACTTGGTTGATTTTCGCATAAAGAATTCTTGATCAAAGTTTTGAGATGAAGATAAGAGACAGGTATTGACAATTTCATTAGTTTAATTATTTAATATTAATTAATATAAATTATTTATAATACATAACTATTACTATTGCGCTTAAAATGATGACGTAAATTTATGATCCTAAATTTCCCTAAAGTGCTTTTTACGGAAGTATATATTAAATTTCATTGATAAGTAATTCCTCGTTCAATAACAATGACTTTTTAAGTACGCTCAAACTCCCGAGTTTCATTTGATTTTCAGTAACATTTTGCTTGAACACCAAAAGAGTTTAAGTTACAGATTGTTAAGTGTTAAATGTGTTAATTTCCTTTCATTATAAAAGCAGGTTTTCAAAGGCAAATATCATATTTTTATCAGTGTTGTTTTATACTTTTAATTTTGGATGCTGTTGCTTATTAAGCTCATGATTTATCCTCCGTAGTAACAGCCATATAAGAGAAGGGACCAACGCCTTAACCTCTTAACGCCTGAAGATTTTGTAGGGTTAAGTTATAAATGCGTGTATTGGAAACGGTACAAATTCGACCCAGTAGTCCAAAAGAGGTTAACACGGAATCCGAACCACGGGTCTCTCTGAACGGAGAGTAGGGTTCCCATCCAACCGGTAAATAGACCCTATATTGCTTAACTTCGCTGATCTCACGGGAAACGGTGTTACGACAGAGCTACGAAGTATCCGTTATTGGAAATGAGATAACCAAATACGGTTTCCTTTAACCTCAACAGAGAACCAATAACTCCTCCTAAAAAAAAAAAATTCTCCTCTCAACTTCTTATCAATTATATCATTACAAAATAAAAGCTAAACGCATTATTAATACTATATATTATATAAGCAAAATGATGCATTACAGAGACATTCTACCCTAATGCGTTTCTCATATTAAAATCCCTCCATTTTACATTCCCTCCAAACGCCTCCAATGCTATAAACGAAGCCTAATGGCCTTTATTACAAATGTTTTGTATCGGTAAAATTAGGAATTATTCATTGATGCGTTTTACCATTCCAAAGATTTTCATTTTGGGTTACATGCAAAAACTTTATAATTTGGGCGTTATTTTGGAATAAAATTTGTGTTCATTAATGCTCAAAACTCGTAATGATTATTAACATGGAATTTACATTGTACCAATAACGCAAATTCTCTATTAATAATTCATTCATTTTCTAGTTTTGCTCCAATATTCTCCCTCCAAATTTTTCATATAAAATATTCACAATAAAATTTTAATAAACGTACAACATACGTTATTATGGTTCTAGGTAAATTCGCCGCCGGAAAATTCGCAGCCAGAAAAAAAAATTAAAACGGTTTATATACAAACAAAAAATTTAACAACCAACAAAGAAGATTAGTAGGTTATACCATTCCATTTTATAATCTACAACAACCAACATTATGTTATATCTTATTTTAATTACACCTTTTAGTTATTCATGCCTCGAATTTTCCCTCGTCTGGTAAGTTAATTGATTATTGAAATTCTGCTTTAAGTTTAATGTCAATTTTAATTTTTTAATTTTATTTTATTATTTTATTTTAAAATTTATTATTTAATTATTTTCTTTTCCTAACTTTGTAAGATGTGATGTATCAATTTTAAATGTTTAATTTTTAATTCAACATTTGTTTAATGTAGACTTATTAAAATTCTGATGCATCTTTAACGATAGACTTGGGAAACTTTTTTAATTTTTTTATTTTTATTTATTTAGTTTTATTTTTCTTATTTTCGTTATTCTACATTTTTTTCATTAATAAATAAACAAACCTCCGTTTTGAAAAGATAAACTTCAAAGCCCTCTCGATGCCTTCAACAATGAAAAGTAGCCGTGGTGGATATAAATTGGTTGACGACATGAATTACGTCTACCGACTTGAAAGAAAAAACAATGAAGGAAGTAAAATTTACTGGAAGTGTGAAATGAGTAACTGTAAAGCAAGAGTACACACTCTGAGTTTACAGGATGATGAGGCACCATCGATTTTCAAATCCATTGGTGAACATTGTCATAGCTCAAATGCAGCAAAACCTTAAGTTTATCAATCTTTAGGAATGCTTAAATCATCCGCATTATCGTCGTCGTCGCAATTATCAAGAAGAACTCTCATTTCTGATGCAGTAACAGGCTTAGACGATACATCTTAAGCCTTGATGCCCTCAACATCAGCCTTAGTACGAAACATTAAAGGCTGGCGCCAAAAGGTTGAGAAAGCTCCTCCTATCCCTCAAAAAAGAACTGGATACTCAATTCCTGAAGCCTATCAATTTCTTGATAACGGAAAAAAGTTTTTACTATATGACAGTGGAGAAAATGATGATGATAGATTTTTAGTGTTTGCAACCGAAAGGGGTTTAGATGATTTGGTGCTTTATAAACATTGGGCGTGTGATTGCACAGTCAAGATATATATTTTCAACTTTATACATTGCATAGCGTAACAAGAAGCGTTAGCATTCTTCGATTATTTGCTCTGTTGCCTAAGAAAATTGAAGAAACTTACAGCCGACTATTTCACATTTTGAAGGAGATCCGACCAACGTTTGATCCCCCAATCTTTGATGAGTGACTGAGAAAGCAAGTGCCAACAGTTTCTCTTTTGTGTTTCCGAATGCTACAATAACATGTTGCTTATTTCATTTGGCTAACAATATTTACCGCAAATTAGTCGAAATTGAATTAAAACAGAAATATCATGAAGATAATGAATTTAACATAAAGATAAAAAGCTTCACAGCAGTGGTATTTCTTTCTATTCGAGACGTGGTGGAAGGGTTTCTTGAACTCGATGATGATGATTTTTGCCCAAGAATTGGTTTCTTATTTTGAAACCCACTATATCAGAGGGGAAAGGGGTCAAGGCAATCGGCGACGCGGATTGGTACCTACATTTCCAATTGAAACTTGGAACGTCAATGAAAGAACAGAGAACGAAATGCCTCAAACAAATAGCAGCGTAGAAGGGTTCCACAATTCCCTTCAAAGTTCTGTCACTAATATTCATCCAAATATCTGGAAACTAATAACAATATTGAAAAAAGAAGAAAGCTTCGCAAATAAAAAGAAAATAGAAGTTGAGCGTGGTGATGATTCTTCTATGAAAATAAAATATAAAGATGTGAACAAAAAGTTACAGCAACAAATAAGGAACTACAATTCAGAAAATAAACTCCATTTTTTTGAGAGCCGTTCCAATGAACCTCCATCACTTTTAATATGATTTTATTGATTTTTAATAAACATACATTGGTAAATATGCAGCAAATAGCCCCACCTCGACTTTTGGTACGAAAATTAGTTATTAGGGTGTGTTTCATGTGCTTTCCTCAGAAATGCCACTCATTTGCTCTGCATTTAATTGAAAGTATGAAAAAATTTTTTTTTTTTGTCGTTTTATTTTCAAGTAAACAGGGGCAACTGAGTAGCATTTCTGAATAAAGTACATGAAAACACACCCTAATAACTAAATATTACTAACCTAAATGAAGAGATTTCGAAAAAAAAACCAAATCGTTAAACTAACGAAAATATCATGACTTAACCTAACCAATCGTCAAGGGTGTACACTTGACCTAACCGGGCATTCAGTTGACCTAACTTTGATGTACTGTACTAACCAATCATCATACTACCGAATGCTAACGTCAAAAATTATGAACTCGAGGTGGGGCTATTTTGTGGCGGAAAATGCTTATGAAAGCAAGATTAACACTTGCCGGAATGTGTGACTTCGCTAGCCACGTGCCCTTGAAGAGAGATATTGAGCCCGTAAATTTGCACGGAAACAAATTCTTCTGCTTGTTTTTTGGAAATTTGCGTTTACACACGAAAACGTCTCGGTCACTACGGAAATAAAGGGGCTGGGAACACACTGGACAGTTTCGCGTACGGGGAACGACACCGTGTTCTTGAAAAATGTGAACCGCTCGTGAATCGTCTCCTAAAATTTTCAACACTTCAACGTAGCCTAGGTCACAACTTTCACAAATCTCACTGCACATGTTTACGCGACAAAAATTAAAAAAGAAAGAAAGACCTCAGCTGCAATGTTCCCTCTAAGGTGTGCGCGTGTGCGCGCGCACACAGCAAAATAAAATGCGCACAGGCTCAAGCGTATCATGAGTCATGACAGTAAATGAAGTAATTCCAAAAATATACCGCCACACAAGGTCTGACTATTTGCATCAACATACTCTATAGTCGCTCTTTTAAGTATTAACCACTTCCGCCCGACTTCGCCGACGTCCGCGCAATTACGCAATACGGATTTTTTTTACTCTATTTATTTGCATTTTTTTTCTTTTATACATTAACGCATTGAATATAAACTTCTCTTTCTTATTTTTGCATAAAAACGAATAGTAATTATCTCATAATTCATAAAAAATAAAATTATTTTTTATTTTATTCCTATTTTGTGAGTGGATAAAATCATGTATTAATCTTGATAGTCTATTTTAAATTGCTAAATGCTAAAAATTGTTTTGAGAAATGATAACTAAAATAGTAATTTTTATGATAACTAAAATAGTAATTTTCAATTAATGTTATTTTTATTTTATTTCTTTATTTTGTTGAATTTTATTTTACTATTTTTTATTTTATTCATATTTTTAGAATCGATAAAATGTTTTCTTTCTTAAGAATATATAATATTGTAAACAGTTTTTAATATCCATTTAATAGTACCGTAATGATCAAGCTATCACCTTATCGAAATAATATTTATTAAGTATTTAATATTTATATATATTTAATTTTGAAGATAATAGCGCTCAGAAAAGCTTGCACAATTTTTCACCATGAATCTAAATCTATGCACAACGAAAATTTCTTGCGCACACGGACTAAAAAAAATTAGAGGGAACATTGCTCAGCTGTATCAAAGGCCGAGGTTTTTCCGTGACTAAATGGTCGGGAAAAATACTTGATAAGTTCTTTAAAATTCCTAATTAGCTGTCATTGGTTCATTAAGGCGTAGTTGTTTTTGAGTGTTTAATAGCCTACTATTGTTAAGAAAAGGTGCACTGTGATTGGTCGTCCACACATTTGCAGAAAATTGTTTGAGAGCGAGGATGTCTTATGCCTGCTGGCAGGTCGCGAAACAAAAAAATGGTTAAAACTTAAAAAACCAATAACCTCGTTAATTTTGAATTGCGGGGAGTCTGGCTTTCAAAAAATTTATTCCATTGCTATATACTACCGAATGCTAACATCAAAAATTATGAACTCGAGGTGGGGTTATTTATTGCATATATATTAACCTCACCTTAATACTTATCTACCATTTTAGTGACAATGTAACCCTAAGAAGTACAAAATTATGATAAACCGTTTTAATTTTTTTTCCTGCGGAGAATTTTCCTGTCACCCGTTATTACAAATAGTTATATGAGGGGTCCCGCGTGTTAAGGTACCTAAGCGCCAAAATTAAAATTCGTCAGAAATAGCCTCTAAAGTTCAGCAATATTCTGGCAATAGTGTCTCTGTTATTAATTGAGCTAGAACGTTCATTTTTGGCTAAATTAGAGTTCTAAGTATGCTAATGAAGATGTTGATGAGTTTTTGGAATAGGATTTTCATATTTTATAGTTTATATACAGGATGTCCATAAATGTTTACCCTGAAAACAGTATGCTCTCATGTTTTAATGACGAATCTTACATCCGTTTTCTTTTTACAGGTGATCTCGTACACGCACAGAGTTTCTGTGCTGGTGTGTTTCGTCTATCGCATTCGCCGCTAGGAGCGCTGTAGTAGCTGTTCAGTGGTAGAGTCAACAGACACAATGTGCGTATTTGGGGATCGGAAAACCCACGTGCCGTAAGGGAGCATATTCGGGGCAGTCCGAAGATCAGTGTCTGGTGTGGACTAATGCATGACCAGATAATTGGTCCTTTCTTCTTCGCTGAGAACACTGTTTCCGCAACTGTGTACCTGGATATGCTCACCAATTACGCCATCCCACAGCTGCAGGACAGGCAGCCAACTGTCATCTTCCAACAAGCTGGGGCACCCCGTCATTGGGCGCATGTTGTTCGTGAAAAACTCGACGCAACATTTCCAAATCGATGGATTGGCAGGGACGGGCCAATCCCATGGCCCCCCCAAGATCACCAGACATTACCCCGCTGGATTTCTTTCTCTGGAGTCATGTTAAAGATTTGGTTTATGCAACAGTTGTTCCAGATATCAGGACATTGCGAGAACGCATTACGGATACAATTGCAACAGTTAACCCACAAATGTTGGAAAATGTGTGGCGTGAGTGTGAATACCGTTTAGACATTTTACGTGCCACTAGGGGTGCACATGTGGAAGCTTATTAAGTTCATTAACTATGTATCAAAACTTTGTATGTTTATCTACTTATGATTAAAACTGTGTTTGAATACGAGTGTTTATTTAAAAGTTATATCATGCTTTAATCAGGGTAATCATTTATGGACACCCTATATATTTTTTATTTTTTTTATTTTCTTATTATGCCGAACTTTGGGTGAACTTTTGGCTGGCGATAGCGGTGAAAAAAGTAGTTCGCTTCATAAGTTTTCAACCATACTTCAGTGTCGTAAGGTCATTATAACCCAAACCACGCGATAGAGGAAGGGTGAAAATAGTGATATCCATCAAAAACACGTTTTCGCCTGTTGTGGCGCTTAGGTACCTTAAGACGCGCGATCCCTCATATATATATATATATATATATATATATATATATATATATATATATATATATATATATATATTATGGGTGTACCGAATATTTGATAATTAAGGTAAATAACGTGATCTGGGAAATGGAACTTAAAATGTATTTTTTATTTCTTTCAAAGAATAATTACAAACAGATTCAACTTTGTACAGTGATACTAATAAGTAATGTAATAACATTACAAAAAAGTAAACAGACAGTAATAATACGAGTAATTACCGCGAAAACAAAACCTAATAATTGAAATTTAAGGCAAATAGATTATCATGTAGAAAATTAGTCGTTCAGCAGCATCAGGAGCTAAACGATTACGTGCGTCGGTAATTACATTTTTCGTAGAACTGAACAGCCGTTTACTTCGTACGTTTGTGTGTGAGTGGTGTGGTGAGATGTTTGCGAGCAAGTACTAATAGTTTCGGGAATCTTTCGCCATTATGGCGCCATCAGTCAAGAGGGTTCGTGTCGTGACTGACTCGTGGCTCCTTTAAATAGATGTCTAACTCTTTTTTGTTAACTTTGCTGGCGACTTTTGATAGGTGGAGGCACATCTGATTGTGAAGACGTAGCAATCTCATCGGAGTAGCTCCAAAAGTCAACCCTCGGCTTCTTTTTCGAAAGTTCTTGATCTTCTCGTGAAACAAAAGCAGTTGCTTCATTGTCATGAGTTGTATTACGTGTAGGAGTAGCATTAGGTGATGCAGACATAGTGATTATTTCGATTTTTACACACTCAACTACTGTAATGCAAGCAAATTTGAAACGAGGATCTAAAACCTGAGCAATCATGCAAGTAGTGTCTGTCTTCCATTGCTTGAAGCGATTCTGTAAATTTTCTATTAAATCGTTTTTATAGTATTAGTAGCTTCGTCATCAGTTATGTTACGCAAAAATACCACGAAACTGTTACACTGAGAGACACCATGGAAAGACAAGAAGAATCAGAGGAAAAGTCATTCGTTAATTTTTTACATGGGCTGAGAAGCTTTATAACACGCTAAATAGGGCGGCTCGTTTTTACACTTTTTTCGATATTTGATTGGGGGTAGTGCGGAAAAGTTGCGATTTGGAGAGAAAATAAAGTGTGTAAAATTTTTTTGATCTACGTCAATACCTTCCGGTGGCGGCGAGTTCTTAAAAATCGAAAAATAGGCCTAAAAACATAAAAACTTTATACAATTTTATATAATTTTTATATAATGTTCATTGTTCAATGACTGCTATTAATTTATTCAAGCCTATAATAGTGTTCTCAGGGTTGTTTGCACAGAAATATACCGGAATTAACATTTGTATAACATCTTGTTAAAACTTGCTTTAAATCAATATTTTGGATATTTTAACGGCTAAGACGCCACCGGAAGTTATTAACAGATTGTGCTGAAATTTTTATTGTTTATTTTGTAAGTCTTTAAAACCATTTTCCAATCTACCCCGTTAGGCCTATTTTTCGATTTTTAAGGACTCGCCGCCACCGGAAGGTATTGACGTAGATCAAAAATATTTTACACACTTTATTTTCTCTCCAAATCGCAACTTTTCCGCACTATCCCCAATCAAATATCGAAAAAAGTGTAAAAACGAGTCGCCCAACGCTAAATAAGAGTTCACTGATGGTTAGTGAGGGTTGGTATGTCATAGTCCGAGGCGTATGCAACAACTGCAGTTTTTGTTGAAAAAGTCGTTGTAGCATATAGAATGTAGAGTTCCATCGGGTGATAACGTCTCTTATAAGTTAGTTTTCGGGTAAATTATGTTGCTTCTGGATTTCCTTAAGTTTGTCACAGGCTAGAGATGAATGAGTAAAATGCGAACAGATTCGGCGCACAATTACACATATATCTGAGGCAAATTTCTGGCTCAGTAAGGCTTCATTAACTGCAAGTAGTAAAGTATGATTCGCAGAAGCTACATAAATAATTTTGAGGACGCGAACAGCTTTAGTAATATTATGGCCATTGTCGTGCATAACTGCATGCACACGATCGCTCTCTATTCACCATTCTTGCAATATAGAAGTCGATGCAGTTCCAATGTTTTCATGAGTATGGGAACCTGGTAGATATTTGGTAGCTAAAACATACTGCTTTTGCTCACATTTACTATTAATTCTACAGTATGTGCTGTGAAACTGATAAAGGCTTTAATTTTTTACATTAACGCCTAATAACCCACATAAAACTAATATTCGATATTCAGCCGAGTAGTTTTGCACCGAATATTTGGTATTCGGTGAATTTTAGTATTCTGCACATCCCTAATATAACGGGTGTGCCATAAAAAAAGGGGTACATTTTAAAAAGGCTATAAAATGAACATTTGTCATTTAATTTTAATAAAACTTCCACACAATAAAACATGCGTATTTATCTGTATACAAACAAGTTTTCATACTAAAATATCAAATAATTCAAATTCTACCAACATTTAACGAAATAGTATGATTTTTCTACTTAACATACAAAAATTATTAAACCTTTTTAATATTTTTTTATAAAAATAATTTTGAACGTAAAATTTACATGAAATTATTAAAAAAAATGTTCGAAATGCTTTCCTTCCATTTCAATAACTTTTTTTATTCTTGGCCGGAATATGGGAGAACTTAGCAGAGCGAGTCTACAGGACTAGAATAAAAGATGTCGCTCATTTACGCGAGATCATCATTAAAAAATGGGAAGAGTCTCCACAGGAACAAGTAAATCTAACCATACTTCTCGATTGATGCGCCTTCGTTTAAAGGTTTAACAGTTTGTGCTAAAGAAATTTCTAGCTGTTACCCAGGAAGATTTGGTTACGGCTGGCCTTGGCCCCCAACACTCTCTCGACTTTAATGTTTACGATTATTTTTTGTGGGGTTATTTAAAGGACAAAATCTACAGAAACAATCTAAGGGCAATTGATCAGCTACAAAATGAAATCAAAGCTGTAACAAATTGCAGAAAATTTTTTAGGACGAACTGTTCAAAATTTCTCCAGGAAGAAATAGTACGTTTAGTGAACGTCATGAAGTTTATATTAACTTTTTCTAAATATTTATGACGTTTTCTAAACATTTGTGACACTTACTAAACGTTTATTCCATTTTCAAAACGCGTATAATATTTGTTAAACTTTTGTGGCGTTTTCAAAACGTGTGTGACATTTACTAAACGTTTATGCCGTTTCGTAGACGTTTATGACATTTACTAAACGTGACGTTTACAAAATGTCCTATTCCTCCTGTGTCAGAACACGCTTAAATCACATTATCGAGATAAATGGTGATCATACTGAAAACGCTCTTTAATTCAAAAAAAATTCTAAACTGGGCACTTTATTGGCTTAAAAAATTATTGCAACTCACAAAAATTCTTATTAACAAATAAAAATACACTTTGTTTGAATGCGCTCTCTCTCTCTCTCTCTCTCTCTCTCTCTCTCTCTCTCTCTCTCTCTCTCTCTCTCTCTCTATATATATATATATATATATATATATATATATATACACACTGCGTGTCGAGAAATTATGCAACAATGTTTTTTTAAGATAACTTTCTAATGAATGATGAATTGTAATTTTTACCAATAATTTGTATGCATTATATACATAATCTCTGACATTTTCAATTCAATTGACCAAATTGTTGCTGAATTACGAGATTAAATTAATAATTGAGGTGTGTCAAGCAATTATGCAACACTTGTATAACATGATAAATTGACAATTCAAAGGAGAATGAAACAAAAATTCTGCAAGAAACCAAAACCATTATGTATTTTAAACCAATCAATCAGCAATCTAACATTTATATTAAGTGATCACATACATATATATCCTCCTTTCTTCTGAATAACTTTAAGGACTCTTTCATCCATAGATTTAGTGAGATTAGATATTTCTGTTGAATTTAAGCTCTGACATACACCTTTGACTGCTCCCCATAGCTCCTTACTTGTAAACTGCTATCCTCCAAGATATATCCTCTGTTTGACAATAGACCACAAGTTTTCTATTGGGTTTAGGTCAGGAGAAGCTGGAGGCCACTGCATTAATTTATTTCCTTTGAATCCTTTTAAGGCTAAATGTCCAGTTGTAAATCTAGAGGCGTGAGAAGGTGCATTGTTATGCATGAATATACATTTCTACTTGAAACTTCGTGGCTGATCCTTATACCAACTAAAGAAATTTTCATTTAAAAAATTTGTATAGTTTCCACCATTCAGCTTCATTCCATCTTCTACCTTGAAGGGCCCTATCAACGTACTATCAACAGTGCCTGCCCAGAACATTATTCCTCCTCCTCCTCCTCCTCCTTGCTGTCTTCTGAGTCTCGTTGGTCCACTTCTATCTAAGAGAATCCATCCCCTTGACCACCCATCTGGCCCATCCAAAGTTGCACGACAATTCATCTGTAAAGATAACTAGAGAAATCTGTTTTTAGGAATGTTTTAGCCCAATCTAGTCTTTTGATTTTGTGCTGGTTAGTAAGAGGAGGTCGGGATTTAGTTTTCGTGTTCTTTGCAACTTCCTTGAGAATATGACAGCGTGTATTTCTTGATAAGTTTACAATTTCAGTTTTCTCAAAAATTGTTTTGCTGTCAAGCAAAGGGTTTTTACTGACCACCACCTTAATTTTTCTCAAGTCTTTTGATGCTACATTTCTGAAACCTTTATTCTTAGATGGTCTTCTTCCTTTGTTAGTGTTTCAACAACTTTTTTGACAGTTCTGTGGTCTCTACCAATCTGTTTGGAGATCTCCAAAGTTGTCAGCCCTTCACTCATTTTTTTACAATGACCTTTTTCTCATTTTGTGTTAAAGCCTTTTTCTTCCCCATGGTTTACAAGAACATCACTCTGAAATACAAAAAAAATCAACATGATTATCATAAACATCCCCTGCATAATTGCTTGACACACCTGAATTATTAATTTAATCTCGTAATTCAGCACCGGTTAGTCAATTGAATTGAAAATGTTACAGATTATATATACAATGCATACAAATGATTGGTAAAAATTACAATTCAATAGCATCATTCATTAGAAAGTTATCTTAAAAAAAACATTGCTGCATAATTTCTTGACACACAGTGTGTGTATATTATATATATATATATATATATATATATATATATATATATATATATATATAAGGAGGAGATTGTTGACACTAATCGACCAGGAAAATACTCTGTTGGAATTCTCATTTCTCCTGTCAGTCTCCTCTTTAGCTGATCTTTTTCCGTGTCTCATGTCAGCGTGCTCTAATCAAACACACATTTCTCCCTCTATTCTTCAATGCACATACATGCACTTTACACACTACACAATCTTTTCAAAATTTATTATAAAAAATAAATAAAATGGCATTGTGAGTTCCAGAGACCTTGATTTTGGCTCTCTCCTTCTTATATAGGGGGTCATTTTTGCCGGCGCTCGCTCTTGTCCCCTCCTTCCTACATAATACATTTATTTATATATATATATATGATACACACAGACCGTGCATGGAACAAGGAACTCTTCTGGGATAATTAAATCCACTATAGTCCGAATAAGTAATGGTAAATGACAAATACCATAGTTTTTCTTTTTCATGATGCAAGCCCGACGTGGGCAACGGGTCTCTCGCAAAGAGGTCCCATAAATATAGCTTCCCTCACCAGCCATCTGCAAAGCAGACAGGATCCAGCTTTGGGACGTGGATCTAGGGTTTAAAGCAGCCTAGCCCCACTACATTTAGAACCTCAATATAAGTAAAAGACTCGTTGCATTCACGTCGGATTGAATAAATCAAAGAAAAAGGGGTAACTATTATATTTTTAGCCAAAACCAAAACTTAAACCTCAACTGGCAGAATTGAGCGTCCACTTTTCAAGGCACATAACATGTCCGTTTCATGATGGGAATGAACTCAGAATGGTTCCCTGAGTTTTTTATGATACACACAGACCGTGCATGGAACAAGGAAGTCTTCTGGGATAATTAAATCCACTATAGTCCGAATAAGTAAGTTGCCCAGGTCGGGCTTGCATCATGAAAAAGAAAAACTATGGTATTTGTCATTTACCATTACTTATTCGGACTATAGTGGATTTAATTATCCCAGAAGAGTTCCTTGTTCCATGCACGGTCTGTGTGTATCATAAGAAACTCAGGGAACCATTCTGAGTTCATTCCCATCATGAAACGGACATGTTATGTGCCTTGAAAAGTGGACGCTCAATTCTGCCAGTTGAGGTTTAAGTTTTGGTTTTGGCTAAAAATATAATAGTTACCCCTTTTTCTTTGATTTATTCAATCCGACGTGAATGCAACGAGTCTTTTACTTATATTGAGGTTATAAATGTAGTGGGGCTAGGCTGCTTTAAACCCTAGATCCATGTCCCAAAGTTGGATCCTGTCTGCTTTGCAGATGGCTGGTGAGGGAAGCTATATTTATGGGACCTCTTTGCGAGAGACCCGTTGCCCACGTCGGGCTTGCATCATGAAACAGAAAAACTATGGTATTTGTCATTTACCATTACTTATTCGGACTATAGTGGATTTAATTATCCCAGAAGAGTTCCTTGTTCCATGCACGGTCTGTGTGTATCATAAGAAACTCAGAGAACCATTCTGAGTTCATTCCCATCATGAAACGGACATGTTATGTGCCTTGAAAAGTGGACGCTCAATTCTGCCAGTTGAGGTTTAAGTTTTGGTTTTGGCTAAAAATATAATAGTTACCCCTTTTTCTTTGATTTATTCAATCCGACGTGAATGCAACGAGTCTTTTACTTATATTGAGGTTCTAAATGTAGTGGGGCAAGGCTGCTTTAAACCCTAGATCCATGTCCCAAAGCTGGATCCTGTCTGCTTTGCAGATGGCTGGTGAGAGAAGCTATATTTATGGGACCTCTTTGCGAGAGACCCGTTGCCCACGTCGGGCTTGCATCATGAAAAAGAAAAACTATGGTATTTGTCATTTACCATTATAGTCCAGGCAATCTAGAGCAAAAATAGCTTCAACCTGGGCAAAATTGCTTCAGAAGCTTTCTAAACTGTTTCCAGCTCAGGAATCATTGCAGAATAACATATCCAAAATCCGACAAAATTGGACCCCGGGAACACCCCCAAAAATGAAATTCAAAATGGCGGACTGGCAGTTTCCTACGAAATACAATAAATTTTAATTTCGCTTTGTAGAGAGAGTTATGACGTTTTTCTTGATCAGTAAAATGTTTTAAAACACATTTTCGTTTCTAAATTAACCTATATGACACTAAAAATTGTATTAGGCGGCTAGTATTAAACTATGACGTCACGTAATGTAAATAAAATATACTGTATGGAGTGTATGTGAGAATGGACATTGCTACATCTTTATAAACTTATATTATATACAACTCTTTAATTCCTACTACCCACTATCAAATCTGCGTATTTGTGCTTGTCATTTTCTTTAAAACTGTTATTATGTACTCCTTTTAAATACTGCAACACAGTTTATTAATTTGTGTTTTCTGTTTCAGACTGACTCGGTGTACGGCTGACTCGGTGTGCGTCCGCCTTCAAGAATGCAGACCCCTGAAGAATTGTGCTTGATTTGTAAGGAGAAATTGGACAGCGGACAGGAAGTGGTTCACATCTCGCAAAAAGGAGCAGATGGTATAAATGCATCCAGCCGCAGCCGTGGAAGCGATGTTGTTGCAACAGCTGGAATAAGTGTTCACGTTGTATGTAGGAAAAGGTTTACGGATAAAAAGACCATTGAAATAAAGAAGCGACAGACCGCAGCCGAGGCAATACCAAGGAAAAGTGCTCGTTTTCATGAATACGCATTTTCCAGTGCTACTCACTGTTTGTTTTGTGATACCTTTTTGGACTTTTTTCCAAACACAAACCAAAATCAGAGCATGTCAAAATAAGAACTACAGAGTTCTCCGAAACCATAAAAAGGTGCTGTGAAAGCCGCTGCGATGAATGGTCGTTTAATGTAAAAGGCCGTCTGGAGTATTATCTTCGTGATCTTCCTGCTGCAGATTGTGTCTACCATCACACCTGCAGCGTAAATTTTCGAAGTGGAAAAAACATTCCTCGCGCATACTCCTCCGACGATCATGATTCGAAGAAAGGGAGACCAACTAATGAAGAGCAACACCAAGCATTCCTTCAGACCTGTGCTTACCTGGAAGAGAATGATGATGAACAACTGTTGATTGGAGACCTAATTTCCAAAATGGAGGAATATCTTCAAGGAAGTCAGAGCTCTGTCTACGAACGCAGGCACATGAAGAGAAAGCTTTTAGAACGTTACGGAGATGTGGAATCTTCGAATGCATTGTCTCAGATTGCTACCACTTTGGATGCGAAGAAAACTGACCTACAATCTACTTCGCAAACAAGTCAACTCTGGTTGGAATATCAGCGAATGATCAACATTGCACGTTCCTTGATAACAGCAGACAGAACCGGCTCGTGGGATTTGCACTTGCAAGCTATGCTGGAGACCATCCCCATAATTGCAGCAGCCGGACATCACAATTACCTGAAATCGATATACCTGTACCTGCAGAAAATGTTAAGTTTGCCTTCTGAAAATCCAGCCGTTAACAAAATGTTCCAGGAAGGTAAGTTTGTGGTAAGAAGAAGCGACAGATTATGGGCCGGACTCGGCACAGACCTGGTGATAGAACAAGTACTAATGCGTTCCCTGAAAAGCAGAGGCGGACTGACACGCGGAAGTGGATTTACAGACATCCAAAGGACAACGTGGCTCTTTTCTATGCCTCTGTGTTCCACTTATAACTTAGCAATGCAGGAATACACCAGAGTTTTGTTGGAAAGTAGTGAACAGCACAAGGAAATGAGGGGAAATAGACAAATCAGGGACAGTAATGACATGAAGAAAGTACTTGAACGTCTGGAATCCTTATCCCCATTCCATTCTACCTCGGGTCTCTGCAACATTGTAACAGGGCTAACTGCTGATCCTGGAGTTAACGTTCATCAATTGCATTCAATCGGTACGAACATTGTCGTAAAAATGATTGGGAAACAAGCCTTTACATATTCTGCCAAAAGATCTGACAAAGTGAAAACACTAGGATCTGCTTCTGCCGTTGTGATCACTGATGCTTCAGATATAGAAGTAGATCCTGCACTACTGTTTCAGAGAATGATGACTGTTGCCACTGGCGGAGACATGAATCTTGAAGATGTCATGTGTTACGAACTGTGTGCATATCCTCCTGCATTGTTCGAATCACGAAGTATCTTGAGGAAACCCGATAAGTCTCAGCTAGCTCATGCAATAATCAAATACACTGACACTTTACGCATGGAAGAAGTTCAAGAAATTCAGTGCACAGACCAGTACGTATTGGATGGTGGATCTCTACTACATCGTGTTTCCTGGCGTCAAGATGAAACATATGACAGCATCGCCAACTCATATGCCGATTTCACTCTGAAAACATATGGAAAAGCAATCATTGTTTTTGATGGCTACAGCAGCTCTCCTACGATCAAGGACATGACCCACAGAAGACGCAGCACCAAGACAAGCAGAAATGTGAATCTCAGTCCAAGCATGAAGTTTGTTGGCCAGAAGGAACACTTCTTGGCTAATGAAAACAACAAGCAAGCATTTATTTCCCTCGTAGGTGAGATGTTGAAGAAGCACGGGTGTACTGTTCACAACGCAGATGGGGATGCTGATGTGGACATCGTTCGTGCAGCAGTTTCCTCATCAGAAAATGCAACTACAACAGTAATAGGGGAAGACACCGACTTGCTGATTCTCCTTCTGTACCATGCCAAGGACAGTGGTTTCAAGTTGTACTATCGCAGCGATATAAGACGGGGACCATCTCCTAATCCTGTGTATGATATTCTCAGCATTCAATCATTGTTAGGCAATGACATCTGCAAGTATCTCCTGTTTGTGCATGCTTTCACGGGCTGTGATAGCACATCCAGAATTTTTTCGATCGGTAAAGCCAAAGCATTCGACACACTGATGAAGGTGGCTGAACTCCGTTCAGTTGCAAATACATTCTGTTCTGATTGTTGCCAACACTCTGACATTGAAGCCGCTGGAAGAAAGGCAATGCTTCTGTTGTATGGCTGCAAAACACTTGAATCCACTAACGCACTACGTCATCGAATGTTAGTTGAAAAGGTAGCTACAGCTAAATCTTTTGTTACACCCGAACGTTTGCCACCTACCGATGCGTCCACAAAGTACCACAGCTTTCGCACATACTTTCAAATACTAATCTGGAAGTCTACAGAAGAGAAGATCGATGCAGAACAGTGGGGTTGGTATGTAAAGAATAATTCCTACTACCCTACAGCCTGCGACAAGCCACCAGCTCCAAATTATCTACTCAACATGATCCGCTGCTCCTGCAAGACGAAATGTGCTACTTCAAGACGTGGATGCAAGCGTAATGGAATGCCCTGTTCAGCCGCTTGTGGCGAGTGCCAAATCAGTGGTTGCGATAACAACCCAAGTACCGGTAATCTATCCGATGATAGTGATGAAGAGGATTAATTTCTGTATGTTTGTGACCAGGTATCACTTCTTCTGTAATGAACATAACTTGAAACTGGGAAAAAAATAATTGTTGTATTATTGATTATAAAAATCTGTAAAAAGCTATATAACATTATATTTGCGTAATAACTGGTTGTGTTGTATATTGTTGAATTATTTAAAACATTACAACTGAAAGAAAAAGCATCAAATGTATCTCTATAAATAAAAGCGTAAATTATATATATATTTTTTTTTTCGTAGGAAACATCCAGTCCGCCATTTTGAATTTCATTTTTGGGGGTGTTCCCGGGGTCCAATTTTGTCGGATTTTGGATATGTTATTCGGCAATGGTTCCTGAGCTGGAAACAGTTTAGAAAGCTTCTGAAGCAATTTTGCCCAGGTCTAACTACAAATTGCCTGGACTATTATTACTTATTCGGACTGTAGTGGATTTAATTATCCCAGAAGAGTTCCTTGTTCCATGCACGGTCTGTGTGTATCATAAAAAACTCAGGGAACCATTCTGAGTTCATTCCCATATATGTATATATATATATATATATATATATATATATATATATATATATACAGTAGAACCTCGGTGTTTGAACTTAATTGGTTCCTAGGTGGTGTTCGAACTGCGAAAAGTTCGATGTCCGAAACAGTATTTCCCATTAAAATACATGTAAATGTAATTAATTCGTTCTGGGCCACGAAAAGTTACCCCCAAAAAACAGCCCAGAATATACTGTAATCATTTTTTCTGTTTTAAAAGGAATCTGTCCAATGTCGTCTGTGTCTGCCTACCCCTCATAATCTTCCTAAAGTGTTCAACCACATTATCACTGAAGGAATTGATGTTGTGGCTTACCAGAGCAATGTCAGGGTGCCATTTCTCCACTATGCTCTACGTTTTTGACCAATAAAAAAAACAACTCTTTAAGTTCATCAGTGGAAATTTTGGCAGTGCGAACCTCCTCCTCATCATCCGGTGAAGAAAATTCCTCTGCCAGTTCCTCTTCCTGCTCCTTGAGAAGATCTTGAAGTTCTTCTGTCTTGAGTTCCCTGCTGTGGTCATCTATCAACTCCTCCACATCCTCCTGGTTCACCTCTAACCCCATAAACCCACCTAGGGAGATGATTTCCGGAACCACTGGCTCTTCCTCAAAGTCTCTGCTTGCCACAGAGTCAGGCAACAACTTCCTCCAAGCGTTCGGACTCCAGAAAACGTTCAAAGACCGGGTCAATTTTTTCTGAACAAAATTGTTCGGACTCCGGTTTGTTCGAGGTCCGGTTCGTTCGAACACCGAGGTTCCACTGTATATATATATATATATATATATATATATATATATACGAAATGAATTTCGCAATTTAATTCTAAATATAATGATTCAATAAATCCAGTGGTGTAGCGAGGGTTCGTGGCGCCCGAGGACAAAGGTAGAGAATGGCGCCACCTTCTCGAGGGCTGCCGAAGGAAGCCCGAGTTAGGCGCTAAGACGGGGTGTCCGGGGGCCCTCTCGCGGGAAAAGTTTGATTACGAAGAATCGATTTCATGCAATCTGAGCCCTATTTTCAACTATTTTAAACACCTATTTTCAAGGTAGATTAATAAGATTATCGGTTATTTGAACCTATTTTATTTTACTACATAAATCACTGTTTTCATGAACATTTGAAAATAGTATACGAAAGTAATGAACAAAAACTTGAAAAATCAAATTTTGCACAGATTCAATTTTGCCTTCATCTTTCGGTTTTATTTTTAGCAAAAAAATCTAGAGGTGTTCACAACATTTGAATTTTTTCTCAAATATATTTCTAATTATATAATAGGTTTAGGTATACACAGTACACGCTAGGTAATATGAAATGTAATATATTGTCTTATTTACCTACAATTAGTCTTTCCTTTAATGTACTTGTACATCCTCGAACAAAATTGGTTAAAGCTTGTGTTATCCTGATGAGAACAAATGAGTTCGAAACCGGTCGGTGTCTAGTTTTTCATCGCTCTTTGTGCGCTCAAATTATACATATTTCACTCATTCTGTCTGAAGGCTACCCGCTGATAGCAGAAACGAAATGAGTTTTCGGCATCAAAATTATAATAGTGGTTATTTAAATATTTGTCATTCACTAACTATGTGAATACATTACAATCTGTCACAACCACAATAGTTTATATAGCACACTTAAGGCAGTGGTTAACTGCTAGGCCGTTGGCTCATTTGGTTAAAGCTTGTGGCAATGCACATCATATTTCTATATTTTTGTCACGATTTTATTTAATAAACTTCTTTTGATACATTTGCTATATTAGCATGTATGTATCAATTTGTTTCTATATGTACCAGTTTTTATCAATAAATCAAATTTTAAATTTAATTTTTTTACCAGAAATAAACACTATTATTATTATTACTACTATTATTAATACTCCTCTCTGTTGTTATGATACATGTCCAAATTTGCCTCCCGGCTGCGGATGTAAAAACGCAAGTGTCATGCTAAAAATATTGCTCGCTCGGCCGATTTGGCGCCCCCCAAAAACTGGCGCCCAGGGTACCCCCCCTTGCCCCCCCCTCGCTACGCCACTGAATAAATCTGTTATTATTTATTCACTTTTATTATCAAATCAAGAACTAAGGAAAAAGAGTGTCTATTTACTTTTGTTAACCGTCTTTATACATACATATATATATATATATATATATATATACAGGGTGTCTCAAAAGTCACTATCTATTTTGAAAAATAATGGGAATTACGAAAAACTCGTTTAAGACATGAAAAATATATTTATTTCAAAGTAAGTGCCACAAAGAATTAGTGCTATTTATTTATCTGTCTCCACATGGCGACCATCAGTGTCTCTACAGAGCTCAAAGCGATAAGTTGTTTCCCGGAACACACTTTCCAGCATTTGAGGTGTTATTTTCTGAACTGCATCGGTAATACGATTTCGAAGTTCGGCTACATCACTAATTCTTCTACCAGTGTACACCTTAGACTTAATGAAACCCCAGGCGAAAAAATCTAATGGTGTTAAATCGGGTGAACGTGCTGCCCATGGTTGTGTTCCTCCACGACCAATCCAGCGACCGGGGAAGCGTCTGTCAAGATAATCACGTACAATTATTGCATAATGGCACGGTGCTCCATCCTGCTGAAAAACTACTGTGTCAAGAATGCCATCTGTAAGAAGTTGAGGTTCGAGGAATTGTTCAAGTATGTCAAGATAATAAACCAATTAACTTTTTTTAAATACACAAATTTGCACCAGAAGTACATATCTTTATGCCAGCATAGCATTTTTAAAAAAAACATCTAATGTCACCGAAATAGATAGTGACTTTTGAGACACCCTGTATATATATATATGTTACAATAGCCAGGAATCAATTCCAGTGTCAGTTTCAAAAGAAGTAACTAAATTCGATTCGGATTCCATTCTCGGATATAGGAAGTTGGAAAATTTTTTGTTTTTAATTTGAATTTAAAAGTTCGCCAGAATTAAACAGGATTGATGAAGAGGTCCTTAACTTAGATGAACTACCGCGCAGAAAGACCATTAAAAGAGCTTTAGACTGATTTCAAAATCTTCTTCATTAAAATGCAACAATCTGTTTGGCCTGAAAATGTTTGAGAAATTACAGTGGCGCTCATAAGTATTCGTACAGAGAAATATTTCGTTTATATTCGTCCTTATCTTTCGTACCATGCTTACGATAGTTATGGAAAGTTTACCGTTCGTTTAAGAAAATTTAACAAATAAAAAAAATTAGTTCAGTTCCAAAATATAATGTAAAATACCAAAAAATGAGGAAAATAAAAAAAAAGTTAAAATACCAAAGTTTTCGTACATTTATTTACAAAATTATTTAATACTTTGTGTGTCCACTTTTGGCGTGAAGAATTTAAAATTTTTATTAATAGTTCTGTTTAGTGATTAGAGACTGTTGGCAATTATGAATTTTAAAATTTTCTCTTTGAATCTTTATGGAAGACGAATGACTGTACAAGTCATTAATAAGCAATGGGACGTCGTGGTAAAGCGTTGTCTACAGATCTTAAGATATCTGTTAATACTGCACACGAGTCTTGAAAGAGTTATAGGAAGATAGAAGAACTTCAAATTCCATTTACGACGGTTGCTGCAGTTATAAAGAAATGGAAAGGCTTTGGAACAATTAAAACTTTACCAAGGTGTGGACTACCTTGCAAGATTTCAGAACGTACACCTAAACGGATTAAAAGACTGGTTGCTGCGAATCAGCGAGTAATTGCAGGTGATATTTGCCAAACATTAAGACTGTCTGAGATCGATGTCCCTCACTCTACTGTACGTTGTACATTGAGGAAGAATGTTCTGCATGGAAGAGTTGCACGAAGAAAACCTCTGCTACGAAAAGAGCACCAAGAAACTCGTTTAAAGTACGCCAAGGATCATTAAATAATAGATTTGCATTGTGGAACAAAGGTCTCCGGAGTAGTAAAACCAAAATTGAATTATTCTGGAACAACGGGCAACAGTATGTTTGACGAAGATCAAATATTGTATTCAAAGAAAAAACATCTTTACATGATGGTGGTAGTTTGCTTCTTTGGGGATGCGTTAGTGCTTCTGGTCCTGGAGAGCTTGTCATCAATGGAATCTTGAATTGGAAGAAATATCATGAAGTTTTAGCGGAAAATGTATTGCCTCCAGTTCGGGAATAAAAAATGGATCACAATTGGGTACTGCTATAACACAATGATCCAAAACATAAAAGTAAAAGCACCATGAAATTGGCTTCAACAAAAGAATTTCAAGCTTCTTGAGTGGCCCAGTCAAAGCCCAGATCTCAATTTAATCGAGAATTTATGGCTTAATTTGAAAAAAGCTGTCCGCAAGAGAAACCCTTCGAATCTGAATGAAATGCAACAATTTTCTTTAGAAGAGTGGACTAAAATTTTTACTGAGACTGAGAGATGTCCAAACCTTGTAGAAAAATAGCCAAAACGAATCATTGAAGTCATTCAAGCAAAAGGCGGCACACACGGTATTAAATAATTTTGTAAGTAAATATACGAAAACTTTTGCACATTAACATTATGTTGGAGTTAAACAAATTTTTTTATTTGTTAACTATTTCCAAACGAACAGTAAACTTTTCATAACTAGCCTGTACAATACATGACACAAAAGATAAGGACAAATATAACTAAAACATTCCTTTGTACGAATAATTATGCCAGTGTAGATTACACTGGTCAACAAAGATTTTTCATCAGAGTACAATTTGTGTTGGCTGGATAGCATTTTTCACGCTGATTCCAAAACTGCATTCAGATTTTTTCTAGCACGTATAGTTTTCAAGATGAAGGCATATATATAACTACACAGATTTAACCATTTTAAATAGGCAAAATACTAATATTTCAACATTTGATTGTGTTTATTTGATTGTGTTTTTTTAGTTTATTCATCTTATTTATTTCAATTATCTTAATTATACATCTCATGTATTTCAGGTGTGAGCTTTTACGTCCAGCAGCATTGTGATTCAGGCAACAACGCCGTGCTTTGTGTGTCAAAAGATCAGTCCAGTCCAAGAACTTGTTGTGTCAAGTTGGTGTACATTTTTTTTTAATTTATAGTTTGCTCAGGTCAGTCAACATGCCTCGACAATGTAAGAATGACCCCGACAAGTTCTGTTTCGTATGCGGCCAGTTGACAACTAAAACACAGCGACGAAGTATTACAACCGACATTAAGAAAATATACAAGCTATACTTTGGTTGCCATCTAGGTGACCAAGATAAACCATGGGCGCCACATCAAATCTGTTCTGGCTGTTCAAATGGATTACGTGATTGGCTTAACAAAAAGAAAGCTTCAATGCCATTTGCCATACCCATGATATGGAGGGAGCCGAGAGATCATCATGAAGACTGTTATTTTTGTAGTGTGAACTTAATGGGGTTTTCTGCCAAGAACAAACACCAGATTGTATATCCAAACTTGGATTCAGCACGTAGACCAGTAAAACATGATGAAACATTGCCCATTCCAATTCCCCCAAGTGATAGGCTAGATTCTATCATAGATGACATGGAAAGTGATGAAGGTGCAACTGGCGTTTCCGGACCATCTACAGAACCAGAGTACACTTTTGAAGGTAGACATTTAGAGCCTAAAAAGTTAACCCAAGGACAGTTGAATGATCTTGTTAGAGACTTATCGCTATCTAAAGAGAAATCAGAGCTTCTCGCCTCAAGACTAAAGGAGAACAATTTACTTGAGAACAATGTTCGTATTAGTTACTACCGAAAGCGGAATTTTGAATTAACAACATTCTTTTCAGTAGACGGTCCTCTCTGTTATTGCCATGACATCAATGGACTATTTACAGCCATATCTCAGACGTATGTGGCATCTGAGTGGTGCCTCTTTATTGATTCGTCGCAGAGAAGCCTGAAAGCAGTTCTTTTGCATGATGGTAATATAATGCCATCCGTCCCCATTGCCCATTCCGTCCATCTAAAAGAGACATATGACAATATGGATATACTACTTAAGGCAATCAAATACGACAGTCATCAATGGAATGTTTGTGGAGATCTAAAAGTTATAGGAATGCTTATGGGTATGCAGTCAGGATTCACAAATGGATATGTGAAAACTTTCTTGGAAGCAACAAGTCACCTGCGTATAAGGATGGAGTCAAGAACCTCCTTGATGCCTTCAAAGAAATGGAGTGTCGAATGTCGTTAAATATTCACTTCCTGCATTCCCACTTAGATTTCTTTCCTGAAAACCTTGGTGCAGTGAGTGACGAGCAAGGAGCGCGCTTCCATCAAGATATTCAGATGATGGAGAAGCGCTACCAAGGATATTGGAATGAAAGCATGATGGCGGACCATTGTTGGATGCTGTATCGTGACAATCCAGGCCAAATTTACAAAAGGAAATCACACTCACAGCGCTTTTAATAAAATAATGTATATATTCTTTATTTATAAGTACATTCAATAAAGTATATGATGTATTTGTTGTTTAGCATTCCTAAGTGTGATCTATACATCCATAAATTTTCTTAGAGCAATATCAAAAACTTAAAAATATCAAAACCAGTGTATCTATATAACCACGTGCTAGAAAAAAAATAAAACCAGATTCGGAATCAGCGCGAAAAATGCATTAAGAAAAGTGTGATCATGTTTGTGATGAGAAAAAAAAGTTTCATTTTGTTGGCCAGTGTTATTATTAACTACAAAGGAAAAAATATCTTTTTTTTTAATAATAATTTCTTTCATATAAATTCATTTATTAAAATAAATTTTCAAATAGGATTAATTATTTTACAGAGAAAATAAATAATTTAACCCAGTAATGAGATTCTAGTCACACGGTAGAAGTAATTAAAAGGAAGTCTGTAAACTGCGTAGGTGAAAATTTATTCACAAAAATAATTGAAAACTAAATGAACAAAATGTGTAATCAGATTTCCTCTTTGACGATTCAGAACAAACAACCTTTTTTTCACATACATCAACATAATGTGGAATTTAAATATATGAACTGAGAATAGATGAAAAAAAAACAACGATAAGGCATCAAATGAAAAGATACAAACGGTAGCACAGTTATTGGCGGTGGCGGACACTGAGCTGTGAGGCTCTGTTTCCCTTACGCCTGCTGATTCCTTAGTTCGGTTAAGTTGGCCGCTTACCCTGTTAATGCTTGAGTAAAGGTAACCCTTGGCCTTAGGGTACACTCACTCTCACGTCGCGTCGTGTAGAAATAAACTTCTTTGATCCTTTCTGTAACACACAACTTCCCAGGAGAATTCATTCAGGTCCCAGTTGCATAGGTTCCATAGGTTTAAATAAACAATGTTTTCAACAGGTCGCAGTTGCATACGTTCCATAATAAGTTTAAATAAACAATGTTTCCAACTAAACACGTACATTTGTTAATAATATAAATTACTCTCTAAAGATAACAAAAATTCGAAGGACTTTGGTGGATTTTTAAAACCTCTTCCAGAAGTGAACCAAAAAGTGCATAGAAGTCCTCATACACTTCAAAGAAGTCCTGAGAATAAAAACAGAAAATTATTAACTCAAGTTCATCTAAGGCTTAAGAAGAGTAAACTTGAACTTATCAACGACTGTTATGAGAGTTATTAATACAATTTATATATACATATTAAAATATGTATATATAAATTGTATTAATAACTTTCATAACTCTCATAATTGAATTAATAATTCTCATAGCAGTTCCTCTCTATATAAAAATCGTCAGTGAGGAGGAACAGAAACTGACAGAGCGCTCAGGCCAACTAATAAATACGGCCCATTACACTAACTCCTCGATTATTATCGCTAGCACTTATGGGACACCCATATGATTAAACAAAGCATTTAACATATTAAAAGTTCCGTAAACATATTTTTGCTTAACTTTAACCTTCAAATCTTTGTCTCCTTTGTATAAACCAAATTTGGACTTTATAACCCGTTAAATAAAACACCCAAACATTATGTTTAATGAAACAATATTTTCCAACAGTTTCGTAGTTAAAGACAATATTAATACAATTTGTTTCAGTAGTTTATAGGAATATATTTTTATAAATTTTATAGGGACGCAAACTCAATATGTTTTTACAACAAAAAATTTTATTACCATCATCAATATTTTAATATTTTTTTATAGCTTTGCCAAAATAACTTTCATACGAAGTAAATTGAATAACAATTTTATAATGTCCCGTCAATATTTATGAGATATACAGTATATATATATATATATATATATTTTTTTTTTTTTTTTGTATTGGGGCGTTTACCGCCATTTCCCGCTATATGGTAGCGGATATCATGGCGAGGCGGAATACGAGAAAGAGAAACGGAGACGGAGAAAAGGCACTAGAAAAGGGAGAACAGCGGACTACAGGTGAGAAGCCACCTAAAGCTCAGATAGGATGCGAGATTGGGAGAGGAAGAGGAAAAGACGGTCAAGCGAGAAGAGAGGGCTCTCAGCGAGCATAAGGCGTAAACGTTCGGAGGGGGAATATATATATATATATATATATATATATATATATATATATATATATATATATATACAGTATATACCAATGATGTAGGACTCGACACCGGTCTCGGTCTCGGCCATGGTGGTTTCGACATCACTGCTGAGTACTCGTATGTTCATGTTCCTCAATTGCAACGAACACTTATCTTGTTTTAAGTGGCCAGTTAACTGCTGAAAAACGTTACAAACTATGAATTTGTGGATAAATTATGAGTAAATTTTGCAAATGTCACTCGATAACCTCTTTAGAATCTTTATTCCTTAATGTAAAATACAGAGCTTAGGAATTAGGCATTACACAATATTGAATACGTGCAAAAATTGCATATGATCTCGGTCTCAGCCATGGTGGTCTCGACTACATCACTGATGTGTATATAATATAATATACACATCAGTGATGTAGTCGAGACCACCATGGCTGAGACCGAGACCATATGCAATTTTTGCACGTATTCAATATTGGCCCCTTAAAACAAGATAAGTGTATGTTGCAATTGAGGAGCATCAACATACGAGTACTCAGCAGTGATGTTGTCGAAACCACCATGGCCGAAACCGAGACCGGTCTCGAGTCCTACATCATAATTTTCTGTTTTTATTCTCAGGACTTCTTTGAAGTGTATGAGGACTTCTACGCACTGTTTAGTTCACTTCTAGAAGAGGTTTTAAGAATCCACCAAAGTCCTTCGTATATATATATATATATATATATATATATATATATATATATATATATATCGTAAAGAACGACGCTTGTATAGGAGAACATTCCGCGCAAGATGAGGAGGGAGAACGAACAAATGAAAAAATGAGGTAACCACCCGCGAATCGAACCCGGGATCTTCCGATTGCCGGTCAGATATGATAACCACTACACTATGGTCCTCACTCGATCAGAAGTCGCAATTCTCCTATATACGCGCAGAAACCAATGCCCCGAGGGGGGCACCTCCCGCATGCCGCACCTATATATACATTTCAACTGCAAAGAACACGCAGTATAATTAACGTAAAGAACGACACTTGTTCTCCTATACAAGCGTCGTTCTTTACGTTAATTATACTGCGTGTTCTTTGCAGTTGAAATGTATATATATATATATATATATATATATATATATATATATATATGACCATCTACAAGCTCAGGGGCAGGTACTCTCAGAGCTCTTGAAAAAAACGTGTAAGTTATCCCTGAGTCATTATCGTTTACTTCCTTTATTATATCTATCTACAATAGCAATAGTTAAATTATTTAAATACTCGTGGAATAAAATTTAATTCAATAAACATATATTAACATTTAGATAAAGAATAGCTGTGATGATCGTATCATTAAATCTAACGGGTAATACAGAGTCTTTTACTGTATTGCCATAAACTAACATCAACATCTGTATAAATTAATAAGGGAAGACCTCCTCCTGACAGTATGAGTTACCAGCACCCGTAGCTCAGGGGGTAACGCTGTTCCCCTGTAGGTGAAGTGAAGAACTGAGGTCGGGGGTTCGACTCCTGATGATGGTGTTGGTAATAAGGAATTAGCGCGATGGGCCGCATTAATTGGTCTGATTGTTGTGTCTGTTTCTGTAATAAAACAATATCTGGTATTACTTTTCCATTTGTATAATTACCTCTAACTGAATTGCAAATATTAAACACATAATTCTGTAGGATTATTTATACCCGGGTGTAAATGCAAAAAACTTATTTTCTACGTGAAGGTCAAAATATAATAAAAACCCACTCTAATAGACAGAGTTTATTTCCACAACAGTTTCGATGCCCACTGGCATCCTCTTCGGGTGGCTACATTCGTTTTTCTGTAGCCACCCGAAGAGGATGCTAGTGGGCATCGAAACTGTTGTGGAAATAAACTCTGTCTCTTCACTCGCGTTACTTTAAACACACACGGGTATGAAAATAAAAACCCACTCTAATGGACAAATTCGATTTGAATTATATTAACGCAAGTGAACATGGACGAGTAATATTTATTACACGTATTTTATAACAACTGTATATTCGATTGTAAGGTTTATAAGAGATGTTGAAAATATTTTTACGAGTTGAAAAACAAGTTCAAACTAGTTTAAACCAGTTCAAATCGAATTTATCTCTTCACTCGCGTTACTTTATACACACCCTGTACTATACTTAGGATATTATTCATATTACTTAAAGAAGATGGAATAAACTGTAAGAGGAAGTTAAAATTATTTCCTGTCGAACTGACAGATGAAATCTTTACACACCAAAACACCTTTCTATATATATAATTTAAAAAAAAAAGATTTGTTTGAAGTTGAGACAAACAAATTACTGTTCAAAATTATCTGGGCCAATTTTGCTAAAATTTTAGTAAATAAATGATGTTACTTCAAAATAGTTTTTATTTATATAAAATACACAAGAATATATGGTAATTATTCGTTTTTTGACCCAGTCTCTTTTTATAATGAGAGCAAACGTTTCTGGTCAATTTTGAGGTGTTCTGCACGAATCTGCCATCCGTTTCCTGTGCAAATGCGTAGTTTTCGAGATATCGTCATCTTGAAAACTACGCATTTGCACAGGAAACGGATGGCAGTTTCGTACAAAACACCTCAAAATTAACCAGAAAAGTTTGCACTCATCATTTTCGTTTAAACTAATGAATTTAAACGAAAATATCATGACTATACCTAGCCAATCATCAAGGGCGTACAGTTGACCTAACTGGTGTAACGTACTGAACTGTCCGCAAAACATTAGGACCGATCAATTTGTGATGGGTGATCTTTACGGGGGCTCCGCCCCCGTACCCCCGAGACCTAAATTATACAAATGATAATGTAATAACATGTGCCAACCTTGCATGGGTAGTCCGCTAAATTTCGCGTGCCCTTAAACTGAAATGACACACGGTTATTTTTAAGATTTTTTTACGGCACTTAAAGACCTTCTGGTCTTTTGTTAAAATACAAGCACTATTGCATTTAGGGCAGGTCACGGATGTCTTAATTATTCTGTGATTGAAAAAAAGGTCTAAACTCTTGTCTTCATCGAGGGCAATATGGCGGATCACGTCTTAAAAATCAAATATGCATAACTGACACGTCATACTTCTAGTCACAAAAAAAACAAACTGAACAGACGAAAAATTGCTAAAAATTATTTACTTGTAAAACAGGACAAATTGAATTACGAAGAAGTAGCCAGAATCACCAAATATACCAAAAAAGGTAGCCAAAATAAACAATTAACTTGAAACTGAATTATATACATACATATTAGAAAGTAGAAAATATTTTTTTTATAAAAGTACCTTTTATACAAAATTTGCACAGATAATATTATATTTTCTTATTCAGTTTTGATTGGTTATTCAATATATATTGCTGTTATAGCTGGGTGTGACTGGGTCAAAACGAATATTAACCGAATATATTTATCTAAAGTTAACTGTTAAAGTTTCACACGTGAAGTCAAATCCAATTCACAGCAAATATACAATATTTCGCAAATGAAATTGGCCAAAATATACAACAAATTGACACAGTAACGACATTTTTGACAAAGTTGTGATGAATTCGACAGCGCATCACAATATTCAGGCAAACCATTCCATCTTTGACATATCGCCAAGTTTAAAAGACAGTCACTTTAGGAATGGACAGTACTGTTTAAAATATCGACATTTTAGGCAACGTCCGTCGGTTTTCATTACCATTTCAAAAACTTAAAATGAGATCATGAAAGGTTAATAACATACATCAACAATTACAACAGTGTAATTAATACTTTTCAAATGCAATTGTTACGTTATGTAAACATTTAAGAACTGTAAACAATAAGTTATATACAGGGTGTTTCACAAACGGTCTGCCATACTTTTTTGGGGTGATTTGGAGGATGATATCGAGTAAAAAAGTTAATACAACATAGGTGCTATTTCCAACCGTTGCGGAGCTACGGACGCTTTAAGGTGCACGGAAAAAAATAAACGAGTATTAATCTGATGTATTTATTGGTCGTACTGGTCCAATATCGTGGCCCACGAGATCTCCGGACCTAATCCCGTTAGATTTCTTTTTATGGGGCCTTATGAAAGAGATGGTCTACAAGACTAAAGTACAAACGAGAGAGGAACTCTTGCATCGGATTATGGATGCCGCTGCTTAGATACGAGAACACCCCGAAGTGATTCAATGGGCAGTGGACTCTTGTTTGGAACGAGTAAGGCTGTGCATTGAAAACCGAGGAGCACATTTTGAACATTTATAAGGTGCATACCATAAAATATAGCAATAAATACATCAGATTAATACTCTCGTTTATTTTTTTCTGTGTACCTTAAAAGGTCCGTAGCTCCGCAACAATTAGAAATAGCACCTTTGTTGTATTAACTTTTTTACTCGATAACATCCCCAAAATCACCCCCCAAAAGTATGGCAGTCCGTTTGTGAAACATCACATTTCCTCGTGAGAGAGAGAGAGAGAGAGAGAGAGAGAGAGAGAGAGAGAGAGAGGTTTGCTTGCCGTTAAAAGCATTGTTTTCAATATGTACTGTTTGAATGTGGTTTGAAATAACCGTATAGGCTTTTGTTCTTTTAATGCGACCATATATTTGTTCTTTCAATGCAACAAAGGTCTCACCATTGTTACACTTTTCAATAAGTTTTCTTCTGCCTTCTGTGAAAGGCATTCTGAAGTCTATCTATTTCATTTACCTTTAAAAAGTCTCGTTAATCGGGTATAGGTAATCCGAGGAAAACTCGTGTTACATCATTCGCTTACGATTGGTTCACATTGGAGAACATCGTTGGTTGACTTAAGTGCTATTGTAGTTATGTTTAATACAGTAATTTTGAACTACAAAGTGATCTGATTAGTGTTAAACACGTAATCATAATTGTCAATTATATAACGCTTTGTCATTTACTTTCCTTCATAATGTCTAAGAAAATACTACATTGTTTATTTCTACTGAATACTGTCATTCTTACTGCAATGTTGAAACAGTTTGCATGTTTGTCGTATCCATTTTGTATCCATTTTGTATCCATTTTGTATTTCGTCGATGCATTCACGAAATGAAATGAATGTTGTCGAAAACATTTGGAGTTTGTTCAGTCGCATTTGTTAAACACTGTACCCTTATACTGTACATGTTTAATCTAAACAAAAATTATCCTGAAGTAACATAATTTTATATTTTGTTCAATTTTACCAAAACTGGACTTGATAATTTTGGAGTACTTTGTTGGTCTAAACTCCAAACTTTTTTTTTTTAAACAAAAAGTTTTTCAGTGGACCATTCGTGAGAGAGCAAAGCCTTTAGGCCTATCATTGACATTAACAGATATTTTAAAAGATTGCACAGGGTGGCCATAAAGTTTGGAAACGTAGGCTATATTACGATATTTCTTTTTCTCCGTTATGCATTATTTCAATAAATCCTTAATACGATCCTATGTTTCCAGACTTTATGGACACCCTGTACAATTCGAAGCGTTTTGTTTCATATTTCACTGTTTAGAACAAATTCTTTATTGCAGAATATGGTTAATAATATAATATTGATAATATTTAATATATACAGAACTATATTACTGTATTATTACTTTATTTTAATATTAAGAAAGCAGTTGATAAAAAAAATAATTATAAAATATGAAAAATGAAAATCCAGTAAGGCCAAACTCTGAAGGACCAAAATCACGATAAAATATAGTTTCATTTGCATGTCTCTATGTTGAAAATCATCGTAACATTCATATTTTATTAACCACAATTTTTCTATGGCTCTTTGAACCTAATTTTGCTCTACAAATTGATTATTTGACGTTGATTTAGTGACATCATTGATTAAACTTGCCAGACAGATATATACACAACACTTGGTGTTCCTTTGATGAACTAACCCGTATAATGTAGAGGTAAGTAAGAGTTCCATTCAAATCTGATACCTCTTCTTTCTTGTTAAACTTAACCCTATATGGACAACTGTTACAAATTTCTAACCTTTCATATAAACGCATTTATAACTTAACCCTACAAAAAATTCTATCCATATAGGGTTAACTGTTTATTTCTATCGGCATCTATTCACGTATCAAATTGATTTTACCTCATTTTGGCGATAGTTCACTTCGAAATCACCACCAGGTTCCTCATCATTCCGAGGATTAAGGAAATCACAGCAGTTTGCTTATTACTAACCGTTATTTTATTTATCATTATCATTATCATTCTGATGATGAATGTCAATCCTCTGTAAAACCAGAAGAGATTTATTACATAATTAAATACATTATTTAAGGGTTAAATTAACATACACTTCCATGTTGAAAAGAAAAGAAAAGAAAAGAAAATATTGCCAACTTCCTTCACTCACTTTTTCAAAAAACGTATTTACGTACACAAACTGGGAAGCAGTGGTTTCATAAGTAATGTTACGTGGAACAGTCAAACGCATTACTGTGAGGACCAGGACAAACCATTCAGGGTCCAAACTGATTTTTAATCAGGTTTTTATGACTTTAAAATGTTTAAAACAAGAAGTGAGAAAAATAAACCCAACCTTCATATATGGCAACCTAACTAGTTTGAACAGCAAACGAAGACACCAATTAAACTGGTTAATTTGGATTAACTTACCCGATTTTCATTATATGGACATTATATGTACAGTTGCGCTCATTATTCGTAGAACACTCTTGAGAACAGATAGCGACACCTGGCATATATTTGTTGTGTGTACTACAAACGGTTATAACATTTTATGAATGAATCTGGGGTTTAGCGCTGATTGGTTGGTTGACTCATTGCAAAATGTCTTTAAAACAAAATTATTTCCATTCATCATTCTGGTTTACATATTACTAAGGAAACATAGACGAGTAATTAAATATAAATTCAAGGAGGGGATATATATTAACAATGAAGTTAATAAAAAAATGGTCCTGTAGAAACTAAAAAAATCCTTCGGAAGTAATGACAGTGTTCATGGTATTGGCAAGCCTGTCATTCTGAACTGGAGTTTCAATGTCTAAAAATAGAGCCGTTGGTAGGCATTATTGCGCCCTGAGCAAATTCCAAATTGATTCATTTATTTATTTATTTACATTTAATATTGAACATTGATTCAGATATTATTTTGTTATAACAAAGACAGCGCAAAAACCTGATATATATAAATACATATATAGGCGGTTTATGAATGAAAAAAACAATGTTTTCCTGCATATTAAATTTTAATAACATTATAACATTACTAGATTGACGGGTATCTGTAGGTTTCATACGTCACTGCTTAGAAGGGCTACGTCATAGCCAATGTCGTAACACCGCTTCCCGTTGATCAGCGAAGTTAAGCGACATTGGGTCTGGGTAGTAGTTGGATGGGAGACCGTCCTCCGAGTCCAGATTATGTGGCGACCCGTGGTTCGGATCCCACGGAAAGCTGTGGGTCCCCTCCGTCATATGACCTTAGATATTGCGAAGGAGGTTAAACAAACGCAGTCATTATTATCACGGCTTAGAATATCTTCCAATTGGCAAATGGACGACAGCTGAATGAATACTACTGGTATGGCATTGTTATATCCGGAGCAAATGCTATTTCTAGATCAGCAGCACTGATACAGTAATAAACAGGCACTGAGAGAAATATTATTTAGAAATGAAGAATGTTTTGTATTGAGGCAGCATCATAAATGCATATAATTGTTTTGTATTAATAAGTTCCATGTTACAACTTAAGTGTTGAACTACTGCAGCTGTGACTCTTGGCGATCTCTCACCTCAAAGGAGAGAATTACAGAAAATAAAACTGTTACAGTGATTCATATTAATAACCACAGAGCCATTTAAACGATGATATTTGACAATTTTGCAAAGGTGTTACATATTCATAATTACCATTGTATTATGTCATCCCATAAGCAATGCGGCATTTTTAAAAAAAAAATTTCCCATTTTTATCATTATTTTACGGATAGAAATCAAACAACTCTTTGAAGTTATTTATATTTAAATAAATATTTATTTAAATATAAATAACTTCAAAGAGTTGTTTGATTTCTATCCGTAAAATAATGATAAAAATGGAAAAAAAATAAAAAATGCCGCATTACTTATGGGATGACCTAATATTTGAGAGGTATTTTATATATGAACACAACAAATTTAATGTTATCCAGACACCGTCGATATGGGACAGAAGCATATTGAAGACGCAACCATACTACCTAAAAAAGAGGTCATTTACTGATAAGGCCTTGAAAAGCAGTGACTCACCTGAACTGAAAGCAGAATTCCTGAAAATGTGGTAAGATCTTATTCTGAAGTTTGAGTTTGCAGAGAAAAAATCTAGACATTTTAGGCAAAAGTGGATAGGGAGTATCCTTTGCTTGCTGAAGAGACAAAGAAAGTGCTGGTGCTTTTGCGACAAGGTATCGTGGTGAGGCAGGCTTTTCAGCAATGATGGTCATAAAGAACAAACTGCAAAATGGTCTGCACATTGAAGGCGATTTACACTGCGCCTTCAACGAAACTGAACCCAGAATTCAGGCATTAGTTCAGCAGAAACAGTTTCATCCCTCGCACTAGACTAGTAGTTGGTGGAGTCGCGTTCTGCTTGCTTCCTGTGTAATGTTGTAGCCATTCTTTGACCAATATCATATGTGTAGAACTTATACATAAGGCACTGTATATACCTACATATAGAAATATACAAGTATTATCTTTATAAAATTTGAATAATTATTCTCATGCTCAGTAAAATGAAGTTTCCTGTGCTTTATGCAGGGGTTAGTTTCCATTTGGGCGACTAACCAAAAGGGGTAATCACAAAAAAAGTTTGGGAACCGCTGGTATAGCAGCTTAATGACCATTTTCCATATTGCTTTCACATTCCAACAATTCCACCTGACTTTTAACATATCACATGACACCACATGACGTCATGACAGAGGTGTTAACAGGTATGGTGACTGAGAATAAGCTCACACTATTCCTGAATCTTATCGAAGCAACTTCTCTGCAGAATGAATTATCATCACCAGAAAATTGCTGAAAGGGGAAGAATCATCGGCATGAAGGAGAGCGGGCTGTCTCCAACTCAAACTGCAAGAGAGCTTGGAATTTCTAGGAACACCATTTATATATGTTTGAAGAGGTGGCAAGAGGAAGGGAATCTACGAGATTACCGCAGGAAGGGGAAACCTCGACTGACAACTGCTGCGGATGATCGGAGGATCTGCGATGTTGCTGAAGCCCATCCCTTTACCAATCCTGTTGCCAAAAGAGAACAATTGCAGCTAGATTTTGAATTGAATTGAATTGAATAACCTATATTAATAATAAAATAAATACAGTACATGCGTTTTACAATTTACAATGACATAAAAAATTGTGAAGCTGGACTATTTATTTTATTTAATTTGGCCCTTAAGCTTTAGGCTTTACTGGGCAACAATTAATGTTTCGGCAATGACAGTAAGGCGGCGGCTAAATGAAGCTGGGTTACACCATCGGATCCTAGCTATCAAGAAGTTAAATCATCAACATCGAGAAAATAAACTTCGATTTGCTCAGCAACATGTTGACAATGGACTTGACTTTTGGAGCCGAGTGATATTTACCGACGGAAAGACCTTTTCCTCCACAGCCCATCGCCGTCTTCATTGTTGGAGGAGGAATAATACTCGATATACTCAAGAGTACATCTATGAGGAAGCACGTAGCAGTCATGTCACCTGTAACATGTGGGAATGGATTCATCTGTATGGTGTAGGAGAGCTCACCAAAATAGAAGGGAGGTTTACTGCAGACCAGTATATAGAAATTTTCAGAGGTTATGCTTCCTTCTGTGCGTGCATATGGTCTGCCATTTCCCGAGCGAATCATTTTTATGTAAGAAAGGTCCCCAATTTACACACCACGGATCGTCACACGCTGGTTCTCTGAGCAAAGAGTAGTATGCTCGCATTAGGGTAGAGGAAATTGGATAAATTTGAAAATTTTCTCCTCGCGTTCCTTCATGACGGTTCCCTACCTTCCTTTATGAAGTTTCTTTCATGGTCTTTCATGAGAGATAATTAAAAAAAAATTCATCCTCGTTTTCCTTATGAGAAAAAAAAAGGATCAATTTGAGAATTTCCTCCTGGGGTTCCTCGCTTCAAGGTCTTTCATGAGAGAAAAACAAACAAACAAACAAACATTTCCTGACGAGATGTTGAATAGAAAAAAATTCATTCCTCATTTTACGCAGCGTTCCGGCGCGTTTGGTTTCGCGGTCCCCGTTAGTTTTAGCTTTCTGGAAGCTTTCATGCAGAAGATGCATTTCTGGAGCATCAGGTTTCTGCTGATATATATTTATATACACACACAGTATATATATACTAGTAAATGAAAACAACGTGTATATATTATGTATATAAGAACTGTAGTGTCTGACAATTAGCAAAGATTTCTTTAACGCCGACCGTGGCCTTATGGCCACATGATCTTGACAAACGAGCCTTGCAATTTGAAAGATTATTTTGGTTTAAACAGGAAAAACCATAAAATAAAATTCCATAATAGACAACCTATCTAATTGACCGATTCGAAGACGTGTAAGAGCTAAAAAAATGAGGCAGAAAGCCTTAAAAATAATTTTTGGCCAACTGGATTCATCATCTCAGTTTAATATATTAATACCGATACAACTTAAAATAAAATTAGAATAAATACAGTTAACTTATAAGCAAATTTTGTTTTGTTCTAAAATTTGTATTACGAAATAGATCCAGAAACTAACTAAATTAATTTAAATTTCATTTATCTAATCTAAGGGGAAGCTAATATATTTCAATCCATTCGTATAGTAACGTGGTAACAATCATCATGAACAGCAAATATTATCATTATTATCATAGCTAATTATATACGAGGTGCGATCCAAAAGTTCCCGGACTGACGGCGTGGAGCGCTAACAGGCCGTAGTACGGACTTGGGCCGCTAGATAGCGCTAAACAGCTTTATCGTGAAGCTGTGTGCCGAGTGACACGGTGATATACGCACGCGTTTTTTTCACGAGCGTTTTTGTGCGTTAGTGTTAGTGGTTTTATGCGATTTTTGCGAGAAGAGAAATGGCACACTTGAAGGAGCAGCGCGTGTGCATCAAGTTTTGCTTCAAACTCGGCAAAACCGCGTCGGAGACGCACGAAACGCTTAAACAAGCATTTGGTGATAACGCCATGGGAAGAAGCCAGACTTTCGAGTGGTTCTCGCGGTTCAAACGTGGGCAAACGTTGGTTGAGGATTTCGAACGTTCTGGTCGGCCCTCAACCAGCAGAACCGAAGAAAATGTTGAAAAAGTGCGTCAGACCATCCACGAGGACCGTCGGCGAACGATTAACGACATCTGAAGCATCGTTGGCCTATCGTTTGGTTCATGCCAACGCATTCTCACGGAGGAACTCAACATGAGGTGGATCGCTGCCAAATTCGCTCTGTCTGTGCAGCAGTTTTTGGCCAAAAACAACATGGCAGTGGTCCCCCACCCCCCTACTCCCCCGACCTAGCCCCCTGTGACTTCTTCCTGTTCCCCAAGATGAAGATCCGGCTGAAGGGGCGACGATTTGACGACATCGAGTTGATTCAGGCGGAATCGCACGAGGTGCTGAACAACATCCCCAAAATGGAGTTCCAGAGGTGCTTCCATCAGTAGGAAAATCCCTGGGCCCACTGTATCAACTCCCAAGGGGACTACTTCGAAGGGGACAGCAGTAATTAGAACCTAAGGTAAGCCTACATTGTTTTGTCGGCACAGTCCGAGAACTTTTGGATCGCACCTCAAATATATATGTACGTATGTATATATGGGATGAATTTCACAATTAAACACGTGAAATGAATGAATGCTGCAAACTCACAAGGAAAAAGAAAACGATTCCAAGGCCTTTTGTGTATTCAGAGCTACACCTCGTCAGGGAATGAAGAGAGAAGGCAAGATGCCCATAAATATATACAACGTAGCGGAAACCAAAACAATTAGCGCATACTTAACAAGAGTTAATGAGAGGCAAAAGGAATTTTAACAGGATATTGTCAATTTTATGCATTCCCGCACTGTTATTGAAATTGTTTTTAAAATTAATAAATACACATTTTAGAATATTTCTTTCTATTATATCTCTGTTTTCAACAAGCGCTTTATAACTATCTCACTTGATGCTATGATTACATCTATACATATCGTTAAACAAAGCATTCAAATTATTAGGTATTCTACAAGCATATTTATGCTGTTTTACCATAATAACTAACGTTTTACCCTTTGGCCTATATATACTGAGTTACATTGTGTACATCCGATCGAGTACACACAACCAACAACATTATCCTGGCTATTCTTTATTAGGCGTGATTTCACAGTATTATTATACATAAAGACTACATTGATACCAATTGCTTTAAGTAAAGTCGGAAGATATTGAAAATTAACATGGTAAGGTAAGCTAAGAATATTTTTACGCTCAAATACCTTTACAATTACATTATTATAATACCTATTCTTGGCTTTCCTAAGACAGTTATCTAAAAATGAAATAGGATAACATAATTTAGTAACAATATTCATGATATTGCATAACTCGGAATCTAAAAATTCAGGACTGACAATTGTATATATGTATATAGTATATATGTGTATATATTAGCCCCTTTAATAAAGACCAGGAGGAACACGGGAATACATGCAATTTATATTTCAGAAATTTCATAAATGTCTTCTTTCATTGTCATATAATTCATCCAGTTAACCTGTAACTGTTGTTCTAAGCTATGTATCTGTAAGATAAATTTAAAGAAATGCCAGCACCAATGCAATCATTTATATCACTAGTTACGTCAAGTTGTGTAATGTAACTTTAAAAACCATGAAAAAACATTTGCGGTAACTCGGTCTACTGTAGTCATGCATATTCGGGTAGATTCATGATAAAATACTGAATCATCAATTCCGTCTCTAAACATCCACTTAAACATTATTATTATTATCATTATTATTATATATGTACAAGATTATTTAAATTAAACATTTGATTTCCTTCGAAACAGTTGGCAACTCAATCTTTTAAGGTAGGCATAATTCTGTTGTGTCTAATTTATTGTTTCCGATGACTAGTTGGTGTTATTGTTACATTTTTTTATTTTATTTCGATCACAATTCTTTTTACTCAGTCAGAGAGCTCTGGCTATGAACTCCATCATAAGAAAAATAGCGATCATGCGAACATTATGCTGTTTTATGTTTCTATTTCAAATCCTACGGTCCTATTAGGCTTATCAACAACAACATACCGCTTGCTAACTCCTTCCCTGACATACTATACGCAAAATTACCGTTACGCGAACCTATATGTAAAATTTTGCACTTATCGACGTTAAATCTCATTTGCCATGTGACTGACCAATCAACGATTTTATTCAGATCTTCCTGGATTTTACCTCTATCTTCGTCATTAATCGCCCTACCACCCAACTTCGTGTCATCCACAAACTTTGAAACTGTACTGACTAGGCCGACATCTAAATCGTTAATATATAATTATAAGAAAAAGCAAGGGGCCCAATGCATAACCCTGAGGAACGCCTCTCACTACATTAGCCCAAGACGACTCCGCTCCATCAACGACCACCCTCTGTTTCCTACCTCGCAACCACTCTTCTATCCAATTTATTACTACATCCCTGATTCCATGATCCTTAGTTTATACATATAATTGCCAGCTAATTAATCAAACAGTATGCCAATATGCTAGGTTAAGTGGCTATGTTAGCTTTATTTTTGTATTAAGTTCAGTGTATAATACTTAAGATTGTACTTGTATGTTAGGTTAAGTGGCTATGGATTGTGAATGAGCCGCAATAAAGATGTTTTGTTTTGTTTGCTGTTTTTGTATAGCTAATACGAGGTTAAAAAAATTAATCTTTGCCGGTGATGCAAAATGTAGTTGTGTTAAAGTTGTAGCTTTTGGCCAAATATTTTACAGTTGGGTGTTGATAAATCAAAGATAATCATGAGTATGAGCTGGGGAGAGAGGCTCTGGTTAGAACGCATGTCGTGGAAATATCCGAGTATCCATTTTCTTTTAATTGCATATATTAAGAAAGTTTTTTTTGGCACAAACCTTCTTATCTGGTTATTCGTTACTCTGTTTATTTATATATATATATATATATATATATATATATATATATATATATATATATATATAGAAAGATAGATAGAAAAATAGATACATAGATATGTTTGTGTGTGTGTGTGTGTGTTATATATTGTTAACGGTATGTTGTTGATATGCCTAATAGGACCGTAGGAGTTGAAATAGAAGCATAAAACAGGATAATGTTCGCATGATCGCTATTTTCCTTATGATGGAGTTCATAGCCATAGCTCTCTTACTGAGTAAAAAGAATTATGATTGAAATAAAATAAAAAACATGTAACAATAACACCAACAAGTCATCAGAAACAATAAATTAGGCACAACAGAATTATGCCTACATTAAAAGATTTAGTTGTCAACTGTTTTGAAGGAAATCAAAAGTTTAATTTAAATAATCTTGTGCATATATAGTAATAATGATAATAATAATAATGTTTAAGTGGATGCTTAGAGACGGATTTGATGATTCAGTATTTAATCATGAATCTACCCGAATATGCATGACTAGACCGAGTTACCGCAAATGTATTTTCATGGTTTTAAAGTTATATTACACAACTTGACGTAACTAGTGATATAAATTATTGAATTAGTGCTGGCATTTCTTTAAATTTATCTTACAGATACATACGGTAGCTTAGAACAACAGTTACAGGTTAACTGGATGAACTGTATGACAATGAAGGAAGACATTTATGAAATTTATGAAATATAAACTGCATGTATTCGCGTGTTCCTCCTGGTCTTTTCTAAAGGGGCTGATATATATATATATATATATATATGTATATAATTAGCTATGATAATAATGATAAGATTTGCTGTTAATGATGATTGTTACCATGTTACTATACGAATGGATTGAAATATATTAGCTTCCCCTTAGATTATATAAATGAAATTTAAATTTAGTTAATAGTTTCTGGAACTATTTCGTAATACAAATATTACAAGACAAAATTTGTTTATGAGTTAACTGTATTTATTCTAATTTTATTTTGTGTAGTATCGGTATTAATATATTAAACCGAAACGATAAATCCAGTTGGCCAAAAATTATTTTTAAGACTTTCTGCTGTATTTTTTTTAGCTCTTATACGTCTTCGAATAGGTCAATTAGATAGGTCGTCTATTATGGAATTTTATTTTATGGTTTTTCTTATTTAAACCAAAATAATCTTTCAGACTGCAAGGCTCGTTTGTCAGGATCATGTGGCCATAAGGTCACGGTCGGCGTTAAAGAAATCTTTGCTAATTGTCAGACACATTTCTTATATACATAATATATACATAATATATATCAGCAGAAACCTGATGCTCCAAATATGCATCTTCTGCACGAACGCTTTCAGAAAGCTAAAACTAACGGGGACCGCGAAACCGAACGCGCCGGAACGTTGCGTAAAATGAACCAAGAATATTTTTCCTATTCAACATCTCGTCAGGGAATGTTTGTTTGTTTGTTTGTTTTTCTCTCATGAAAGACCGTGAATCGGATCTTTTCCAAATGGACGACCTCACCGGATTTAACTGAAAATTTGTGTACTAATAAATTTTTATATTCTTATGACGAAAATGACATTATTTTCCTGGAGAAATAAGCGCAACATAAGAAAAAAATTGCATTTATATGCGTACTAGTTTGCATGGCGCATGACCGTTATCTAGTTTACACCGCTCATGACGCCCGGATACGAGGTTGCTGTGTGGCCCCCTGTTAATTGATTGCCCGTTAAGTCAATTGAATTGGCGGTTAGGTCAACTGTACGCCCTTGACGATTGGTTAGGTTAAGTAATGATATTTTCGTTAAAACTAACCAATCGTCATGTGCATACAGTTGACCTAACCGGGCGTTCAAATGACTTAACCGGGCGTTCAAATGACTTAACCGGGCATTCAAATGACCTAACCTGACATTCAATTGACCTAACTGGGCATTCATTTGACCTAATCGGGCATTCAATTGACCGGGGGCAACTCGCAAGTAGATAGATCACGGCACTGCACTATCATATGCTCACACTACAACAATAATATTCTGACTAAACTAGGTCTAAGCAGGCAACAAATAAACATTACTAACAACAACAAAAATTACTGTTTATGGGAGTTTGTATGGAGAAAAATATATGAAAATGAAGATTTACTTATTAAAATATTATTAAATATTGCAAATTTTAATAAATAAAGGATATTATCTGCGTTTTATTTTGTAAAATACACTACATAATTTAGATAACGGTCATGCGCCATGCAAACTAGTGCGCATATGAATGCAATTTTTTTCGTATGTTGCGCATATTTCTCCAGGAAAATAATGTCATTTTCGTTATTAGAATATAAGAATTTATTAATATACAAATTTTCAGCTAAATCCCGTGGGGTCGTCCATTTGGAAAATATCCCGTGAAGCCAGGAACCCCAGGAGGAAATTCTCAAATTGATCCTTTTTTGTCTCATGGAAGACCATGAAGGAAAACGAGGCTGAATTTTTTTTAATATCTCATGAAAGACCATGAAAGAAACCTCATAAAGGATGGTAGGGGACCGTCATGAAGGAACGCGAGGAGGAAATTTTCAAATTGATCCAATTTCCTCTACCCAAATAGGGGCATACTACTACTCAAAGAAATATCGACCTTCTGGGTTGGCCAAGTAAGGGTTGTGATATGAATCCCATCGAGAATATATGGGCCAATATTGTAAATGTGTGGGAACCAGCGGAGGAACGAACAGCGGACCAGCTTTTTCAACACATTTAGTGAGTGAAAGGTGTTGAGGAGGAATCAACAGCTGGTATATAATCATGTTGCTTCTGTACCACATCGACTGCAGGAAGTCATAGACAACAACGATGGCTGGACAAGATACTAAATTTGTTGTGTTCATGAATAAAATATCTCCCAAATACAATGGTAGTTATGAATGTGTAACACCTTTCCAAAATTGTCAGATATCATCGTTTAAATGGCTCTATGTTTGTTGATATGAATCACTGTAACAGTTTTATTTTATTGTAATTATCTCTTTGAGGTGAGAGACCGCCAAGAGTCACAGCTGCAATGGTTCAACACTTAAGCTGTAACATGTAACTTATTAATACAGAACAATTATATGCATTTATGATGCTGCCTCAATGAAAAACATTTTTCATTTCTAAATAATATTTCTCTCAGTGCCCGTTTATTACTATATCAGTGCTGCTGATTTAGAAATAGCATTTGCTCCGAATATAACAATGCCATACCAGTAGTATCCATTCAGCTGTCGTCCATTTGCCAATTGGAAGATATTCTAAGCAGTGACGTATGAAACCTACAGCTACCCCTCAATCTGGTAATGTTATAATGTTATTGAAATTTAATATGCATGAAAACATTGTTTTTTTCATTCATGAACCGCCTATATATGTATTTATGCATATCAAGTTTCTGCGCTGTCTTTGTTATAACATAAAATAATATCTGATTCTATGTTCAATATTAAATGTAAATAAATAAATGAATAAATAAATGAATCACTTTGGAATTTGCTCAGGGCGCAATAATGCCTACCAACGGCTCTGTTTTTATGCAGTGAAACTTCAGTTTAGGATGACAGGCTTGCCAATACCATGAACACTGTCTGTCATCACGTCCGAAGGTTTTTTAATTTTTACAGGACCATTTTTTATTAACTTCATTGTTAATATACAGGGTGTCCATAAATGATTACCCTGATTGGAGCATGCTATAACTTTTAAATAAACACTCGTATTCAAACACAGTTTTAATCATAAGTAGATAAACATACAAAGTTTTGATACATAGTTAATGAACTTAATAAGCTTCCACATGTGCACCCCTAGTGGCACGTAAAATGTCTAAACGGTATTCACACTCACGCCACACATTTTCCAACATTTGTGGGTTAACTGTTGCAATTGCATCCGTAATGCGTTCTCGCAATGTCTTGATATCTGGAACAACTGTTGCATAAACCAAATCTTTAACATGACCCCAGAGAAAGAAATCCAGCGGGGTAATGTCTGGTGATCTTGGGGGCCATGGGATTGGCCCGTCCCTGCCAATCCATCGATTTGGAAATGTTGCGTCGAGAGTTTCACGAACAACATGCGCCCAATGAGTGGGTGCCCCATCTTGTTGGAAGATGACAGTTGGCTGCCTGTCCTGCAGCTGGGGGATAGCGTAATTGGTGAGCATATCCAGGTACACAGTTGCGGAAACAGTGTTCTCAGCGAAGAAGAAAGGACCAATTATCTGGTCATGCATTAGTCCACACCAGACATTGATCTTCGGACTGCCCCGAATATGCTCCCTTACGGCACGTGAGTTTTCCGATCCCCAAATACGCACATTGTGTCTGTTGACTCTATTACTAAGATGAAACGTAGCCTCGTCGGAAAAGCAGACACGTAACAAGAAGTCATTATCCTCGTCATTGCTGTTCAAAATGTCAATAGCGAATTGTTCACGTTTTGGACGGTCATCAGGCTTCAGTTCTTGAACAATTTGTACCTTGTAGGCGTGTAACTTCAAACGTTTGTGTAACACCTTGTGCACCGTAGACTTCGGTACCTTTAGTTGGCATGAAGCTTGTCTCACCGATTTCCTTGGTGACCGTGTGAAAGCAGTTTGAATGTTTTCCACCGTCCCATCGGAAACTGATGGTGTATCACTGCTCTTTCCCTTTTCCACGTTTCCAGTTTCCAAGAATTTTTTCATCCACGACTTAATTAACTTCACATCAAGTGGATTCTTTCCATACTTTGTTCTGAACCTTCGCTGAACACTGACAGGAGATTTTGTTTCTGCAAGCCACACAACACATTGTGCCTTCTCTGTCACAGACGCCATCTTAACTGAACAGCTACTACAGCGCTCCTAGCGGCGAATGCGGTAGACGAAACACACCAGCACAGAAACTCTATGCGTGTATGAGATCACCTGCAAAAAGAAAACGGATGTAAGATTCGTCATTAAAACATGAGAGCATACTGTTTTCAGGGTAAACATTTATGGACACCCTGTATATCCACTGCTTGAATTTGTATTTAATTACTCGTCTATGTTTCCTTAGTAATTTGTAAACCAGAGTGATGAATGGAAATAATCATGTTTTAAAGACATTTGGCAATGAGTCAACCAACCAATCAGCGCTAAACCCCAGATTCATTCATAAAATGATGTTACAACCGTTTGTAGTACACATAACAAATATATGGCAGGTGTCACTATCTGTTCTCAAGAATGTTTTACGAATAATGAGCGCAACTGTACATTATATATACGCATAAACAAGAGTATTTTCACATATGTGGTGTGATAGAATTTTTTAATAACGTAAATAAAATACCGCTGTACTTGATTGGTCACGGATTAGGTTGTATTAAGCCACGCTCACACTTGTTATAGGATTCCATCACCATCTTCGAGTCACGTATGAGCAAAAACTTTTATTCTTGCGTTTTTCTATTTATTTATTTTGTTTATAAACTTTGATATACGAATAAAAATATGTTTATAATGCAAAAATTGCAATATTTATAGTATTAATGAAGTGGAGACAAAAATTTGAGTGTGACGCGTGACTAATGGATTCGTGACAAGTGCGCGCGTGACCTTCTGCTTAAATTTATTAAAGAACTGGTTTCAGTCTAATTTATGTTTCAATAATTTAAAGCCTTGGATGATTCGAATAATTTGAAGATGCGTCTATCCTTTCTTTATTATCTTTAATTAAGGAATTAAAATGAGTCCCAAGAAATTCCTTTTGGGACATGATAGTCCCAAAGACACGAAGACCAAAAATTACCTGATAGGGAACTGTAATCTCATGGTGAACCTAGAAAATATTATTATTATTATTATTATTATTATTATTTGGGTGCACATTTCGGTAATAAACTTACCTTGAAAGGGAACACCGAACAAATATTAGATAATCTGCCAAAATTCACTTGTATCTTGCATTACATTAACAAATTACATCAACAAATAACAAAATATATACTACTCAATGTATTTTACGCACTTGCATCCTATTATATCCTGTAGAGCATAGCAGTTTCGGGAAATACAAGCCATTATATTATATATCTCCTAAAGGTATTGTATATCGAAAGTGTTAGAATCATATCAAGTGCTAAAACCAACTGAGAACGCACAGCTCCCCATGTTAAAAATTTCCAATTATCCGCTTACCCACACAAAATGAATATCTGCTCATATTCGTACATAAAACAGTAAACAAGGAAGCTCCTCTCTTAATAATGCAAAACATATCTATCAACCAATTAACAATTCAAAGAATTTAGGGCACGATAACCGTTATTCCCAGAAGTCTAACTTTATATTTGAATTATCAATATTCCTCTCATCCGAAGGAGTTCATACTGAGAACGACGTACGAAACCAAATTTAAAAGCAAATGCTCCTCACCAGTTTCTTTCCCTCTTCGTCCGCGGTACGTCGTGGGCATGTCGCAACACCGCTTCCCGTCGATCAGCGAAGTTAAGCGACATTGATTCCGAGTAGTAGTTGGATGGGGTGACCGTCCTCCGCGTCCGGATGATGTAGCGACCAGTGGTCCGGATCCAACGCAAAGATGTGAATCTCCTCTTTCACGTGACCTTTGCTGTTAAAAAGGAAATTAAAGAACCCGACAAAGAAACAAACAAAACCTTTTCCACCTTTCCAGCCATATCTTAATTCTCTTCATTTCTCCTAAAACCTTTTAAGAAAAACAATTTAATGTAGAAATTATTGTTTTCTTTAACTTGAAAACAAATTGTTTGGGTTTTACTCTTTCAACATTCATTTATTTAAAGTTCAAATTACTTATAACTAACTACGACTAGTGTATAGTATTAAACGAGCAGTGTATAGTGTATAGTATTAAATTATTTCGTTCAAAAACGAATCCGAGTTAGTGTATAAATCTGTGACAAACCTATTTGTAGAAATTACATGCAATAAAAAGCTAAGAAATTTTTATCATGAAAGGCAATCAATATTACTTTATGCGTGAATTATATATCATTTGGAAAGCGTTTCCTTCATATCTAACCTTCCTGATTTCATGCTAAACATTAACATTAGACATAGTGGAGAAACACCCACGATTGAAACTTCCAAAATGACTATATTCTCATGATATATCAGTTCAAACCTATCAAAATCTATCAAACTTATAATTTTTCTCATTTCATACACTGTTTGAAGCACTAATTGAAATTTTGCTCTGTACTAAATTTGGTAGCTTTGAACTACTTTCAGCAAATAATGTATTAGTTTTCTCTAACTGATACCTGAATTCATGCACTATTTTGTATATATATATATATATATATATATATGATACACACAGACAGTGCATGGAACAAGGAACTCTTCTGGGATAATTAAATCCACTATAGTCCGAATAAGTAATGGTAAATGACAAATACCATAGTTTTTCTTTTTCATGATGCTAGCCCGACGTGGGCAACGGGTCACTCGCAAAGAGGTCCCATAAATATAGCTTCCATCACCAGCTATCTGTAAAGCAGACAGGATCCAGCTTTGGGACATGGAGCTAGGGTTAAAGCAGCCTAGCCCTGCTATATTCAGAACCTCAATATAAGCAAAAGACTCGCTGCCTTCACGTCAGATTGAATACATCAAAGAAAAAGGGGTAACTATTATATTTTTAGCCATAAACCAAAACTTAAACATCAACTGGCAGAATTGAGCGTCCACTTTTCAAGGCACGTAACATGTCCGTTTCAAGATGGGAATGAACTCAGAATGGTCCCCTGAGTTTTTTATGATACACACAGACAGTGCATGGAACAAGGAACTCTTCTAGGATAATTAAATCCACTATAGTCCGAATAAGTAATGGTAAATGACAAATACCATAGTTTTGCTTTTTCATGATGCTAGCCCGACGTGGGCAACGGGTCACTCGCAAAGAGGTCCCATAAATATAGCTTCCCTCACCAGCTATCTGCAAAGCAGACAGGATCCAGCTTTGGGACATGGATCTAGGATTAAAGCAGCCTAGTCCTGCTACATTTAGAACCTCAAAATAAGCAAAAGACTCGCTGCCTTCACGTCAGATTGAATACATCAAAGAAAAAGGGGTAACTATTATATTTTTAGCCAAAAACCAAAACTTAAACCTGAAGGTTCATTCCCATCTTGAAACGGACATGTTATGTGCCTTGAAAAGTGGACGCTCAATTCTGCCATTTGGTGTTTAAGTTTTGGTTTATGGCTAAAAATATAATAGTTACCCCTTTCTCTTTGATGTATTCAATCTGACGTGAAGGCAGCGAGTCTTTTGCTTATATTGAGGTTCTAAACATAGCAGGGCTAGGCTGCTTTAACCCTAGCTCCATGTCCCAAAGCTGGATCCTGTCTGCTTTGCAGATAGCTGGTGATGGAAGCTATATTTATGGGACCTCTTTGCGAGTGACCCGTTGCCCACGTCGGGCTAGCATCATGAAAAAGAAAAACTATGGTATTTGTCATTTACCATTATTTATTCGGACTATAGTGGATTTAATTATCCCAGAAGAGTTCCTTGTTCCATGCACTGTCTGTGTGTATCATAAAAAACTCAGGGGACCATTCTGAGTTCATTCCCATAGATATATATATGTATAACGTAAAGAACGACGCTTGTATAGGAGAACATGCCGCGCAAGATGAGAAGAGAGAACGAACAAATGAAAAATGAGGTAACCACCCGGGAATCGAACCCGGGATCTTCCGATTGCCAGTCAGATATGATAACCATTACACCACGGGCCTCACACGGGCCCATGGTGTAATGGTTATCATATCTGACCTTCAATCGGAAGATCCCGGGTTCGATTCCCAGGTGGTTACCTCATTTTTTCATTTGTTCGTTCTCTCTTCTCATCTTGCGCGGAATGTTCTCCTATACAAGCGTCGTTCTTTACGTTATTTATACTGCGTGTTCTTTGCAGTTGAAATATATATATATATATATATATATATATATATATTAGGGTGTTTCATACCTATAGGGTAAAATAAAAATGAGCTTGGAGTTTTAATACACACGTTTCTCCGTATTCTAAAGAACAAGAAAACACGTTTGTGCAAGTTTGAACCAGATCGCGCTGCATTTAGAGGTCCCCAACTTTGACGACTTTTTGTCAGTTCATTTCTCGCCTGCCTGCAGTGAAGACGGTTTTCTTCGTCACTTGAGCGGTTCGTGTTGTATAGCCTATTGGACAACTATGGAGGTAATTATATATGCTACTAATTATCTCATTTTACTGTGGTATTGAAATTTATTATTATTTAATTTCTGTCATTTTACTGTGGTAGTGATATTTATTATTAATATTACATGAAATTAATTAGTCTGTTGCATATTGGACAACTAAGCTGGTAATTATTTATGATACTAATTAATGTAATTTTACTGCGGTATTGAAATTTATTTAATTAATGAATTGTCAAAGAGAACGTAGTGTACACGTATCAGTTTTATAAATAAAGAAAAGCAGTAACTGGGACTCGAACCAGTGTCATAGCCGTTTGGCGTTATCGCTCAAGTCGGCGTACACAGCACGCTATCCACTCCCTAGATGGTGTAGTGGATAGCGTGCTGTGTACGCCGACTTGAGCGATGCCGCCAAACGGCTATGACACTGGTTCGAGTCCCAGTTACTGCTTTTCTTTATTTAATTAATGAAATTAATTACGATGTGAAATTATTTCTGTGGAATTATTTAGTTTGTTTTCTTTTCCAGGTGTCTACCAGAGCGAAAACAGAAGTGTTTCTTATTGGCCAGACGGATGCGAACATCACATCAAGTGGCCTTCCAACTCAGTTGCAAGTACTCAAAAAGTACTTTTACCACCAAAAGGAGCAAAAATTTGGACGTACTAAATGCCTGAACCTGTGCCTGGATGCCTGTCTCATATTTTGGGAGAGAGCGAGAATCCCCATGATGCGTCGAGATTCGGCCTTGAGGAAGATGGAATCCCTTCTCAAGGAATACGACCGGCTTGTGAAGCACAAGTCACATAAAGCAGAGTCCTTCCGAGTGAAGGAGGCGATGTTCAAGGAGGCAATAGCGAAGGAGATCATGGACATTGCTCATTCACAGGCTAAGGAAATGATGAAGAATCAGGAGGACATCCACTTTCTCGACATGCAGCGTGAAGATCCAAATTCCTGCAGCATGGGCCCTGTTGACATGAAGCTTCACTATAAGGAGATTAGGAAAAGGAAGAGGCTGGACAAGATTAAGGAACAACAGGAGAAGGCCAGGAAGGAACAAGGAGCTGCAGAAGATACGGGGGCTTTAGTGATTTCAACTTCGTCAGAGACTGACTCAGATGTCGTTGACCCAACCGTGGAAGTTTTTCCATCCTCCTCCAAGGGAAATACCAAGAAGCGACGCAGGAATCTGATCTCACAGGATGTGACGACTACCTACGATCGGCTGAATATTTCGTACCGCGATTCAGCTATGTCGTACGCTGCAGCGGCTAAATCACTAGGTTTTGACTTGGATGAACTGTCCATTTCTGCCAGTACCATGTACCGCACACGCAAGGCTCTCAGGAAGGTGGCTGCTGAAAGTTATCAATCCGACGAAGTTGTCCTGGTCAGCCTCTTGTCTTGCATTGGGACGGTAAGCTCCTACCTGACAATGAGCAATGGAAGGAGAGCGTTGACCGGATCGCCGTCCTCGTCTCTGGCGACGGCAAGGAGAAGTTGCTCGGCGTTCCTAAGGTGACGTCCGGAACCGGCGAGAAGATAGCGCGAGTTTGCTTGGATTTGGTCAAGGAACACAGGATGGAAGAGCGCGTGCGGGGACTGTCTTTCGACACGACAGCGTCGAACACCGGGATTCATATCGGGGCCTGCGTCCTGATTGAGAAAGATCTTGGCAGAGAACTCATGTACTTCCCCTGTCGGCATCACATCTATGAAGTCATCCTCAGCTCCGTCTTCAAGCGTGCATACGGCCCTTCAAGTGGCCCCGATATACCCGTTTTCAAGAGGTTTCAGGCACAATGGAAGTTCATCGACCGGTTGGACGTGCGGCCGTACGATTTTGCTCAAGTCAATGACTCTATGAGGGAACTGAGGGAGAAGTCAGTCCTGCTGGTGAGAGGGATGGTGAGCACGTCGCATCAGCGCGATGACTACAAGGAACTGCTACAGTTGGTTCTCATCTTCCTGGGAGAAGCAAAAGTGGTGGATTTCCCTCTCAGAGCCCCTGGCGCTTACCATCACGCTCGATGGATGGCGATAGCCATCTACTCCTTGAAAGTAATTCTACTGAAGAAGCAGTTCAAGATGTCGAGTCACGAGTTGGAAGCTCTGACAGCCGTAGGTCTCTTCGTGTCCCTCGTCTACATCCGAGGTTGGACTCGTGCTGCAACCTCAAGCAAGGCTGCCGCAGTTGATCTGGAATTTCTGCGTGACGCGGAAGCCTTTGCCATGTCGGGATATTCGTGTGTTAACGCTGCGCAAGAAGCCATGTCTCGACACCTATGGTACATCTCTGAGACTCTTATTGCCATGGCGTTCTTCGACGCAGATGTGGCAGATGAAGAAAAGGCTCAGATGGTCGTCAGTTTGGGTAAGCCCGCATCGAAAAAGGAACTCAAGCGACCCCAAGGGAAGAACGTCAGGAATCTTGCCTCGAAACACCTGGCGGAGTTCGTGACAGGAAAGACGATGGCTTTCTTCCATGCATTCGACTTGGACACAGAATTCTTGAAAAAGCCAGTTGCCGAGTGGACTGAAGTAGAGGGCTTCAAGCAAGCAGCGGCAACTGTTAACAAAATCTCTGTCGTCAACGATCGGGCCGAAAGAGCCATCGCGCTCACCAAAGAGTTCAACTGTTCTCTGACGAAGAACGAAGAGCAGAAGCAGTATTTGCTCAAAACTGTGATGCAGCATAGGGCGAAATACCCGAATAAAACCAAGAAGGATTTCATGGACAAATGATTCGCAAGAAGTGGTTATGTTTTTTGTATCTTTGTGAAAATGTGTAGTGAAATGGTACTCGTTTGTTGAATAAAAATTCATTGACAGATTTTTGTTTAATTTTTTCCGTTTATGATCTGCCAGAGCATCAAACTGGGGACCCGTAAACTTTAAACTATTGAATTAATACTTCGGTTTATCAGTCTCCTCAGCAAATGGAACAAGGGGATCCATGTGGATTAAAATTTTTCCAAACTTTTAATTTATGAAACACCCTAATATATATATATATAATATATATGTAAAGTTAAATCGTTTTCAGTTTTACAGCTTCTTGAGTGATTTTCATGTGTGCATTAAAGAAAGTAAAGTAACGTCTAAATCTCAAGGGTTACATTAAATAAAATAAATAGTCCAATTAACAATTGTTTATTCCATGTTAAGGTAAATATTCGTTTTAGCACACTTCGGTGTTTTTCGACGAAAACATATTTTTCTGATCAATTTTTAGTCGTTTTGCACGAATCTGACATCCGTTTTCTGTGCAAATGTGTAGTTTTTGAGATATCTTCACTTGTAGATGTCAAATTCATGCAAAACGACTAAAAATTGACCAGAAAAATGTTTTCATCTTTCCCTAATGAATAACCTAACCTAATCTAACCTTAATCTAACCTTAACCTAACCTATCTCAACCTAACCTATCTCAACCTAACCTCAACCTAACCCTAACCTAACTAACCTAACCTAACCCTAACGTAGCTCTAACCTAGCAAGGAAAGCATGTAATTTCTCACTTTATTTGGGGGAATACAGTTCCGCAATTGTTGTGAGGAAGAGCGAAAAAATCGACATATCGCGAATACAGCTACTAAATGAGAAGGGAAAAATTTTTAAAAATGGTGAAATCACTAGATAAAAACTAGATATTTTCAAGTGAAGATATCTCAAAAAATACACACTTGCACAGGAAACGTCTGTCAGATTCGTGCAAAACGACTAAAAATTGACCAGAAAAATATGTTTTAATCGAAAAACAGCGAAGTGTGCTAAAACGAATATTACCCTATTTTAAAATTACTGTAATAAGAATTTCAATTTCAATTTCAAATTTCGAGAAAACTTTATTTTCAATGTTTTTCATATCAGAAACCAGATTTACTCCAACTTCTCTCCTAATTTGCTAGAGAGTAGACGTGACAGTTTCTTTATACGAATTCAGGGGTAACTTGAGGGGAAAAAATTCAAATTCAAAACTTTCAGGGCCTTCCAGCTATCATTTTCCAGTTAACAAATTTCCAATATCGCTCTCTACTTTATCAATAGAATTTCAGAGAGAATATATTTGCCACAATGATCCTTACAAAAGCAAATATCGTTATCTTGAGTTAATTGAAATTGAAAACCTACATCGTACATCATTTTCTGCTAATTTAGTCCATAATACAACGAGAAAATTGAGAATAAATTCGACATTCACTTTCATTTAAGAATAATTTAATACGGAGATCAAAGGACACTGGGAAAAGAGAGATGTATCTGAGCATCTAAGTGAAGATTCAAGAAAGGAACTTTCAAATCTTTTAAATTTCTGATATCCAAATTAATTCAGTAAACTCCAAAATCTTCACTTATGTCCCTGTGGATTACAATTCCCCATCGTTAACAGAGGACTATTATTAACATCTTTTATGATATTATCTATTATAGATAAATAACAAAGAAAAACAACTGAAATTGATGTTTTGTTTATATTTATCGAATCTATAATTACTCATAATATTTTGCAACACAGGTTCATGCACCCCAAAAAGGTAGAAAAGGTAGTATCCACTGTCCCATATCCCGGAAGTTGGGGTTAGGGGCCCGAGCCAGGGCTACCGTAGCCAGAGTCAATTAAGTAGGGGTAGCCGTCTCGCCGCCTCGCCATTAGGTAAGATACAGAAAAGACAGCCACCCAGCTCTGGGCAGCACCGGGGTTCGAACCCACGACTCAGAGAAGTCTCAGCACTACCGAGCGGCCCCTCTTAACTGATCGAGCTACGGGACGCTTAGCCCGAAAAATAAACCTTGGCTTGTGTGTGTGTGTGTGTGTGTGTGTGTGTGTGTTCTGGGGTTGTTTAGCCTCCTTCGTAACGGTAAAGGTCTTGTAATGAAGGGGACCCACAACTTTACGTGGGATCCGAAACATAAGTCACTACATCATTTAGATGGAGAGGACCGTCAACCATCCAACTACTACCTAGACCCAAAGTCGCTTAACTTCGTTGATCTAACGGGAAGAGGCGTTGCGTCATGGCGACGACGTAGACCATGTTCTTGGCATCCCTTCCAAAATGCAATCACTAATTTGTCAACACCACAAATGACACAAAATCAAAATTATCATTAAGGAAAATAACAATATTCACTTATAATAAATTTATAATAAGTTATAATAAATGATAGTAACTCTTACTTTGTGGCTTTTCCGAAATTTGGACTGTTTCCTATTTTTTTGAAAGTAAGATATTTAATGTAGACTTTTATGCTGATTTAAAAAATGTAAGTCGTTTTTTGGAGAAATTAGTATTTTAAAAGTTACACGGCGTTCTAGTTTACGTGGAGTTACTACAGGAATACCTCGAAATTCGTCGTTAATTCTTTCCGGAATAACACGACGAAATACGAAACGACGAAATTCGAGGTAGATTATAACATGTTTCAATGAGAAAACATTTTATTGTATTATGTTATTAAACAGATTAATTGATCAAATTCTACTCGTTTTTCGACAAAATATAATGTATATTGCGTTGGTAAACAGTTGAATTTCGTCAATTTCGATCGTTTTTTTTCACATTTTTTCAAAAAAAGACGAATCTGCGAATATGGACGACGGATTGCGAAACTACAGGTAGTAAAAGATTGACGACGAATCTGCGAAACGACGAAATTCGAAACGACGAATCTGCGAAACGACGAAATTCGAAACGACGAATTTTGAAGTATTCCTCTATTTTAAAAGTTACATGGTGTACTAGTTTACCTATAGTTACTGTAGAAAAATCTTTTGCACATTGGCTACAACACAGTTGTAGACTTTAACAACTACTTAAGAGAGGTAAGTAACCTAACATAACTTAACGTAACCGAACCTAACACAAGGCGTTGAATCTATGTGGAATAAGGCCAAACGAAAGAATAAGAGACAGTCAGGGACTCACCGGCAAATGATTGATACCTACTTGTGCGAATTCATGTGGCGACAGAAAAATAACGTTCGAAATCTATTCATACAAATACTTAGTGACATAAGCCAATATTACTAAGGAATACAAACCTTGTATTAGTTTTCAGTTGCATTGTTATAGTTTTTGACCTAATACAAAATTACAATAACAAACATAACTTCTGAACCGCCCATTTCTCCAAAAAACAAGACTTAAAAATCTACATTAAATATCTTATTTTCTACAAAATCGGAAACAGTACATGAAACGGAAAAGATCCAAAGCTCCCTTACTTTTTCTTGGAATTTTTCTTTTAATAATTCTTCAAAATGATGTCATTATTATTCAGTTTGATGTGATTATAATTCACGAATTTTGAAGTTCTGAGTTCCTTAATTTATTCCCTATAAAGAACAATAATTGCTAAGTTAAAGTGTCAGAAAACCAATTTGAAATAAATTTTACGTACACTAAAATTTATATTAATATAATTTACCAGGAATTATTTTAAGTAAAAGGTATTACATTTAAATTACATTACCAGATTTGTTTTATTCGTATATATTAAAAAGTATCCAAAATTTTTATAACCTAAGGATCGTTTCGGTTTGGCGGACTGCTGCAGATTTTTACGAAACTTAGCAAATCAATTATTTACAAATTTTAATCCTAAGGAAATGGCTAATTCTTAACGTAACTTAACTAAACTTAACCTAACCTAACTTACATTTCCTAAGGATAAAATTTGTAAATAAATGATTTGCTAAGTTTAGTAAAAATCTGCAGCAGTCCGCCAAACCGAAAAGATCCTAACCTAAAATTCATTTGGAAGGCTTTGTAGCCAATTTTCTTTCAATTGTGTAGATAGAACCTATCGTACACTCAAACTAATTCCGTGGAGAAATATGCTCATATCGAACTGATTTTGCTAAACAAACAGGGCAACCTTGCTCCCCCTAAACCCCAAATAATAACGTTCATTCCACTGAGGTACGTTGTTAGCCATCCTAATTTTCATGGTACTTTTTATAATCCTACGCATTGTACTAATAAAATGTTGGGGTCTTTTTGGTTTGAAACACTGCGAAAAAACAAAAGAAAATAATATTTCTAGGTAGAAAATGTATATATTTGTTAAGAAAAGTACATTTTATGGTGGAGAAATGTATAATAGTTTAACTAGAATAGACTGAAAATTGGGAAATGTCTTGTAAAATTTTTTCAAATAGTCTTTATTTGTGTTCTTTCGACGCCACACGAATTCGCAAAGATAGGAGTCAATCATTTCATGTTTGGTCCCATTTTGCCGGTTATTGCGTCTTTTCAACACATTCCAAGTGCTCTCGAATTGTCTCGGCACAAACCTGATACACGTAAGAAAATTAGATTAGGTTAGGTTGTATTCTACGTAAAATATAATTTATAGCAAATGTTACATTCAAATAATATATTTGTCCAGTGGAGAATGTACTTTTCTTAACAAATATATACATTTTCTACCTAGAAATATTATTTTCTTTCACAGTGCTTCAAACCGAAAAGATCCAAATGACGGTGTAAAGTGCACGCACTATGCTGATCCAGGGACTGCACGTGATTTTTTTGTTTTTTTAGCGTAAGCCAGGTCATAGAGCAGTTACTGCAAACTTCCTCTTATTCGAACGACTAAAATCAACTCCAACCTCACACGGAAAAAGTTTGCTCCTCCAACCTCCCCCAAAATTGGATGTATATATGAGATCCGCAAACCTTACCAAAATCATGATGCGAATTATGGGCGATACAATACGTAAAATTATCGATTTCCCCTCAAATATTTCTAAGGGTTCTTCAAAATTAAGAGCTTTTTGCATCTTTTACGTGTCAATTTATTACTTTTCATTAAATTTCATTAAATTTCTTCTTAGAAGGAACTTAAGAACATGCCAGAATCCTCAAAACCAAAACATCGAATTTCGAGATGATTTATAATATTGGAAGTGATGCATTGTTTTCTAAGCTCCTTTGTATAATAATCAGTGACGAAGGCCAAAAACTAGCAGAGAGCTCAGGCAACTAATGCGGCCTATTGCTCTAATTTCTCTATTATTATTACCAGCATGATCGACATTCGAGCCCCGACCTCAGTGTTTTCACTTCGCTTATAAGAAAACGGTGTTACCTACAGTATGAACGTCTTTAACAATGCTACTATCTTCTTTCTGATAGAACTTTAAACAACTTGGATTTACTCATTACCAAATTTTCAAAACTTTAATGAACTTAACATGTTAGAAATAAGAATAACATGTTAAGAATAACGTAAATCATACTTGTTCGTTAAATTAGATATTAAACTCTGGTCCACTCCGGAGAGGGCGATCGGTTACCTGCGTGCCGCCGCACAGTGCCACAAATGGGTTAAAAAACGGCCAAAATTATTTTTTTCAATTGTACTTAGTTTTATGTAGTTGAAATGTTTAATTATGATTTATTTTAATAAAAAATTATGTTTAGTACCTTTTGTATATATGTAATGGTGACATATTGAGTGATTTTTCTATAAATAATAATAATATTCCAAATCAATAGGTTATGACCTACTGTAGTTTCTTAAGTTTCTCAAATTACTAAAAATATACTAAACAGATAATTGTTAATTAGGCCTATGTTTTGCAGATTTTGTCAAATGACATACTAAAATAAGTATGGTTTCATTTTAATCACTATACACATCTATTGTTTAAAACATTATTTGATAACCTGCCACTATATCAGAAGGGGTAAATAAAAAACATCGTAATACCTCTTAAAGTTTATGAAATTAATTCCCCCAAAATAAGTGTGACAACTGATATGAAAAAAAGTGTAAATAGTGTAAACAAAATTACAAAAACTTCATATTTAGAACATATCTTCCTCATCAGAACTAATATTTAAATTCTCTAATATTTCACTCTCTTTTAAAAGTGAACGTGCCTCTTCTGACATCTCTCTCAATTTAGGGTTTCTATTCTTTTTTCGAACTGTACTAATGACTGGATCGCTTGATACTAAAAGATAATGAATTTGATCTTGCATAGTATTCAGTCGAGATGTTTTTCTGGAATGATGGAGACGAACATTTCTTATTACTTTATGTAGACATTCTTGGCATTCTTCTGAATAAGAACCAATTGGATATAGATGATTTTTCATCACCAAACCTCCATGTAGAAGTACTTTGTGTACTGAAGCAGGAATTTTATACCATGGATATAAATTTACAATAGTCGTAGCAGCTTTTCGAAAATAAGATTCAAATTTTGCAATGTTAGTTAATACATGAAAAACATGTTCTAACACGCAAAGTCGCAAATAGTCGCCAAAAAGTTTTGTTTCTTTGATTTACTTAAAGGTTGCATTAATGTTTAACACAAAAATTACATTCCCCAAAATCCCCCATTTTTTGTTTTGCTAATTTTACACATTTTCTAGATAACAATTTAATCTGTAATGATATTGCCATAGTTGTTTTAATTAATGCTATCTTTTTAGTTTTCAATAAAAAAATATGCATGAAAATGTTCTAAACTGTTTATTCTTTCAATAGAACTAAGCAGAACATGAAACTACAGACCAATTTTTTGTGATATAGTAACTTCAAGTAAGTTGTTAGAACAAACATATTTTGTCCCCTCCAAGATATTTTAAGACAATGTATATTATTTCGTAGATTTTTCTTGCCTTAATGTAAGAGAATAAAATTTCAAATACTTAAATCAGTAAGTAGAAGTGTTTTATTTTGACGTGGAAATGGTTTTAATAGAATTTACTTAAATTTGTTATTTTTGGTTTTTGACCGTTTTTTAACCCATTTGTGGCACTGTGCGCCGGCTTGCTCGATCAGGGTGGGCTGATCGGCTAACCAACAACAACTAATACTGCTCATTGCGCTAACTTCGAGATGATTGTTACCAGCACCACTGGGAGTCGAACCCTGAACCTCGATCTAAGAGCGAGTGTTTTATCCTTGAGATAGACTCGCATCATAATTACGTATCCCTCATAGACGCGTCGACATCCCATCAAAGTTCGTTGCAAATCAAATATTTTGACGCATCTCCTTAAAAATATTCGTTCACATTTCCACGAACAGAAAATTGAACACGAGGATACTCAAAAATCATTCAGTCTCATTGACATTATTCTGGATAATGTTGAAATATTAATTTGTTTGACAAACTGGAAAGAATTAAAAGAAAATTCTAAAAGCAGAAAAAAATTTGCAAAGACTCTCAATCCGATAACAAATGTTTAATTCAGAATTTTAATCCCGAAGCACCATCTTCATAAACATGTTTTCTTTCTTCATTTTCAGCCTGTTTTAATTTGTTAATAATGTATGGTGAAATATTTTGATAACAGTCAAATGTGATTTCATTATATATATATATATATATATATATATATATATATATATATATATATATATATATATATATATATATATATATGGGGTAAACCTTAAGTTTTGCGAAGAGCAGTTTTTTTTACAAAGTCAAAATTTGTTACAAAGATTGTGATTAGTCGAAATTGGTCACGTGGGAAATAACTGACCAATCTAAAACGACCTAGTGTAATTTGGTCTCTGTGAAACTTTATATACACACACACTGTATATATATATATATATATATATATATATATATAATATATATATTTCAATCCCTTAAATATTATATGTCCCACTCGCACTTGACAGTATCATTTGTTACCATCAAAGTCACGCCCACAAAAACAACAACCACCACCATACTAATTTCTTAGACCTGATTGGTTAAATTAGATCAGAAGGAGATATACTACATGATGATTGGGCATCAATTTTTCTTTCGGAAACGAGGAAATACAATTTATATTCTCTAAATTTTCAGTCAAAAATAAAAAAGTAAAAATATTTTATGAGAAACAAAACAACACAAAATTCAAGTTTAGGTTGTTCAGAAATATTTGTCTTGTAGTAATGGATCTCAATGGGATATTTATATACATATATATATATATATATATATATATATATATATATATATATATATATATATATATTGCAAACCCACAAGGAAAACGAAAAATGATTCCAATGCCTTTCGTGTATTTAGAAGTACACCTCGTCAGGGATTTCCCTGACGAGGTGTATTTCTGAATACACGAAAGACCTTGGAATAATTTTTCTTTTTTTTGTGGGTTTGCAGCTTTCATTCATTTCACCTGTTTAATTGTGAAATTCATCCCATATATAGGTTATATATATATATATGAAAATTATTTCACGAAAGTAACACGTGAATAATAGTTATGATGAATAAAACCACGAAGGAAAGGAAACACAGAATGGTGCTCAAGCGCTTTCGTCTGATGACATCCTCAGGAACACTGAAGTACATAATTAAAAAATAATAAAAATACAAATTTATACTGGAAATCTGCCAGGGTTTTAGCACTCTTCCCTTCTTGTTAAAGTTCGATGTCTATAAAAATAAATTGAAAAATAAAAGTTATTAGAGTAGCATACAAGTTTACCAAAGATTTAGCGTTCTACCCTTCTTATCTAAATCTGTTCTGAAGGAATTCAAAACAACAGGATCGAGTTGAAAAAGACCTTTGCTTATGTTGAAGTTATTTGTAAGTTGGATAATTTTTATTATTTTTTAATTATCTATAACATTGGTTGGAAACAATTCATTTGATCTTGTGCTAAAAATCGGTAGTTTTTCCTTACAAATTTGTATGCTCCTCCCACAATCCTTTAATGTTTAATAATTTTTTTATTTATTTATTTTTTTTTAATTTTTATCTCTCCGTTTATTGTATATATATATATATATATATTTTTTTTTTCTGTAACCTATATATAGGCTGTAACTCTTTATGTACTTCAGTGTTCCTGAGGATGTCATTAGACGAAAGCGCTTGAGCACCATTCTGTGTTTCCTTTCCTTCGTGGTTTTATTCATCATATATATATATATATATATATATTAGGTTGGAGTGAAAAGTAGTGTAAAAACAAACTTCCGATCCTCATTTTCTCCAGGGGTAGAAAAGTTGATTACTAATGGAGGTAATTTTCTGCTTAAATATTTTTGCCGAAGTCTTTTATCTTCTGGTTCCGCAAGAGCTTTAAAAATGCGCACATTTTAAAATAAATTTGGATATTTGCAATGTGTTTTTATAGCACTGTTAAATATTTGAGTGTAACTCTTTGCTATTTTCACCCAATATGTGGATGAATATACCCTCGCTCGTGTCTTATCCCTTCGACCATCGAAGTACAATCCCTTGCACGGTGTTTCTGTTGGAAAATCTTCCATATCTGCCCTTTGCTTTTTTCGTTCTCTTCTGAGCTTGTGCTTGTCTACAACGTGGGATATGTTTTCTTTGTGAATTACGCCAAGGTCTTGCATCACAGCATTAGTAATAGCTGCTGCAGATACACCATATCTATCACAGGTTCTTGTCAAAACAGGCATCCTAATTCTCATCTGATGTGTCATGGATGAAGGAATAATTGCTTTACTTAGCAATGTGATCTCAGTATCAGAATTGTCAGAGTTTTCATTTGTATCTGTTTCATATGATGAAAAGTTCAGAGATGTTTACTTCATCTTCAGTTCTCTTCCAACTGGTTAATTTGCGTTCAGTGCGCTTTTGTAATTTTTTTATCATTGGTAAATCAACTTCTACGATGCCCATTAGGGTGTGCCACTTTTAATAAATGTTTGAAATTTTGAGGTGCAATATTCTCATGTGGTGATCCCTGCTACTTTATTGACGAATATGAAGTTTTAAACCATTCTGAAAATATTTGACCCCGGATCGGGGGCATTGAAATTTTGACCCCAGCCTGTGACGTCATCGGACCGATTTTTCATATGTATTTGGCCATAAAATCTTTATTTATTAACCGATTCGAATGATTGTGGTGTCAATTGATGCAGAATTGTAAATACTTTCTTTTTCATACCAAAACAGTAGCTTTTACTAAAGTGTTTGGTCGAAAACTCAGGTAATCTATAAAAATTAGACAAATTTGGTGCAATACAGGAGACATTGTGGGTGTAACCGCCACCCTGAAGCATCATCCCACATCAGCTTCGCGGCAATGAGCCCATCTGAAAAGCATAATAATAAGAAATAGGCTTGTTCCGATGGGTGGGAACAATTTTGAACATGTCAAAGTTGAAATAAACCTTTCACAGAAACGAAATGTAAAGTCAAAATTGTCAATGACATGAGCAAAGCTTTCTGTCCTTGATTTTCAGTGTTCTGAAATCTTTTATGCTTGTGTCAATGCCTTGCCACTTTTCCTCCCGGAACTCTTTGAAAATTTCATAATCTGGTGAAGTGCTTCCTCCAAATATTTTTACAAACACACTGTTGAGTATCCGCTCATATAGGTGATGCTGACAAGCAAGCCACAATACTTTCCTACATAGATATTCTTCACGTCTCTTACAGGCTCCAGTATGACGCCCTGAGTTGGAGCTTGTAGTGTCAAAAACAAACCCAATAACATGGCGCTCTAAGTTCCACTTTTTGATCATATCAAAAGTTTCAGTAGCCTGCGACTCGCCACTAGTATTTAGGATTTCAGGAACAGCCAACAGCTTGCCCTCTTTGGCATTTGGGGCACCCGATACCAGCACGGCAAGTCTTTCCGATTTGCCTCCTGCTTTATCTGTTATCAACTTACTGTCCCAGTGGATGACCGAGAAAGGTGGGGCAATAAAATCCTCTTTTATTTGTCTTGATGCTTGATCTCGAACCATCTCTGCTGCACGCTTGGCAGAACTTTTAGATAAGGCCAGCTTGCTTAGATCCATTCCACAAGCAGAGGCTACTGCTGCCGTCATTCTTGTCCTCTGCCCCAAAGAGATGTTAAGGCGATCTGCCATGGAGGATACGTTTTCGGAACGAAAAATTTTCTGTCTTTTGGGTGTGTTTTTAGGAACGGTGAATTCGTCATCGTTATCGTTGTCACTGCTGGACGTCGATGAAGAAGAATTGGCTTTCGATGACGTTTCAAGAGCTTGAAATTTCTGCAGTGTCCTTTCTTTTTCTTCTCTTTCAAATTTTTTGTAGCTTTCCTTTCGTGTTATGTTTTTCGCTACTTTTTTCTCGTAACTTTTGACCTCTGTTACGAGCTAGTGAAGAACGCTCTTTTATCAAATCTTTGAGTTTGACTTTAGGCAGAGGATTCTTTATTACATTTTTGGTAGGAATGCTTGCCATATCCCAGACGACCTTCACTTTCCTCAAAGCAATCGCAATCACTTCATCCTTAGAAGCATTTTGGTATTCTCCTCTAGTTAAATAAATAAAATACTTCAACACATCACCATTGGATGGCAACACACTGCCTTTACCAGTTTTTATGTCATTCAAAAGTTTTCCAACAATAAGATAACTGAAATCATCACTGACATTTACTTCACTTCGCCTTGCGAATAAGCATTATTATCCATAGTGTAAAAAGAAGTACAATAAAAGATCTGAAAAGAAATACAAAAACATTAATAATTAAAATGCATTAATAACATTAATAACTACTAATAACAATTAATATTAATAAGTATAATAACATTAATAACTAAAGAACGTTAAATTCTGAATCAATTAACACAAGAATCATTCGAATCGGTTAATAAATAAAGATTTTATGGCCAAATACATATGAAAAATCGGTCTCATGTCGTCACAGGCTGGGGTCAAAATTTCAATGCCCCCGATCCGGGGTCAAATATTTTCAGAATGGATTAAAACTTCATATTCGCCAATAAAGTAGCAGGGATCACCACACGAGAATATTGCACCTCAAAATTTCAAACTTTTATTAAAGGTAGCACACTCTAATGCCCATTTGTCGTTGAGTTCTCTGGTCACTCAAAAATTTTCGTTCAGGAATAGGAACTCGATGAGCTGCCTCACATTTGCAAGCTGAGATTAAAATACATTGGCAAGCAGCTACATCAAACAGCTTAGATGTTACCTTGAGAAAATTTTGCCATTTACTTTCAAAAGTAGGCGTTCCAGCTCTTTTAATTAACTTCATCAAATTCTGGTACTGGTCATGACACTAATTGACACTTTCGTATTTTCCTTATCAAGTTGGTATGGGAGATGATTGGAATTGAAGCTTCATCCCATATGTTCGCAATATCAGAAGCAACCTTCTCAGCTATCTCCAGTGGCGTATTAAGGGGGCCCAGGGGGGCCAGGCCCCAGGGCCTAGCTGTTTTAGGGGCCGATGTTTATAATGATATCAATGATAAATTTGGAATGCTCAACAATATCTCTCAACTAACTTCAGAGGAAGCATCAAAAGCAACAAAAAATCTGGCTAGTCCATTACTCAAATGATTTTGAGGACAGCTTCCTATTTGAGTTTCAGCATTTTGTACTGCTTGTCAAACAAAACGCTTTAGCTGACACTCGCCCATTAGGAGTACTACAGGAAATTCACAAATTGAGGGCTGTTTTCCGAAATGCTTTCATTGCTTATCGCATTTATTTGTGTTTAATGATGTCAAGTGCAACTGCGTAGCGTTCTTTTTCTCATTTGAGCATGATTAAAAATGTTAAACGTCAAATGCTAACCTAAAAGAAGTTGCAAAGTCTGTCATTGTTATGCATAAAAAAGAATATTTTGCAGAATTTAAATACTGAGCTTGTGATTGGAAAATTTAGTGATATGAAGCAGCTCAAAAAACTTTTGTATGCTGGTGGTGGATGAGTTTGTGACCAACTTTGGTGGATTAGTAGTGGACTTGTAGTTGTGTAATTGGTTTGGTGTAATTGTAGCAGCTTGGTATTTGCGTAAAACGCATTATTTGATTTAGAAATAAATGGTTTTATTAATTTACATGACTCAAAGATTTGTCTTGTTGAGGGACCCCAGGAATATTTCGGCCCCAGGGCCCAAAAATCCTTAATACGGTACTGGCTAGCTCTGTCACTTTTGGTTCAGCATTTGTTGGTAATGATTTAATTTCTAATCTTACATACCGGTAATGCGAAATAACATCCGAAGTTGTTGGCAAAACATTAATTTTAAAGGGCCTAGCATCAAATTCTGATGCCTGTGAGAATGCCGACAGCTGTTTTTTTCTGGCTTGAATCGTACAATTCATAATCAGTGCTGCAAAAAGTATAATATTAGTTAGATGATATTATTAATATGATAATATAAATATTATGATGTATTGTAATGTTATCAAATAAAATAATTACCAAATTTTATTGTATATATAACAAACAACCTTGTATTCTCTCCTCAACGTCACTCTGCAACTAAGTTCTATCTACAACATCAGCAGCTTTTAACTGGGAGTTGCCAACTGGTACAATACTCCAGTATCAAAATACGACAAATTTTATATACACTACAAGGTGTTTTTTTCTAGCATAATAGCCGAAACCCATTAAATTTTACGATTTGCTTTGTAAGACGTGATCAATGTCTGGACATTAATTCTTTGGCATAAATAACAAAATATACTTACTCCTTGCGGAACCAGTAAGTGAATACCAAACTGAACAATATTTGGCAGTTATTATAGACATCATTACACAACTTTTGTACCCATGGAGAAATAGATGCAAAAGAGAAAAAAATTTCGCTCCACCCTAATATATATATATATATATTATATATATATATATATATATATATATATATATATATAGAGAGAGAGAGAGAGAGAGGGCTTACAAATGTAAATACAGTAGATACAATGGTTTTTTTTCATAGTTTTGACTTAATAATAAAAGTCGGTAAATAGTAGTAGATTTATTGAATGAATATATTTAGAATGGTGTTGCTTTTCCCTTTCTATTATGTAAAGCTGACACACGTTCTGCATTTCATTGATGAGTTTTTCCCTTTGTTCTTGCGGACAATTATCGTCGTGTCTTTTTACTTTTGTCAACCCTTTGTGTGTGTGTATATATATATATTATATTATATATATATATATATATATATTATCAGTAAAAATCAACATACATCACCCATTCAAAGAGCAATCCCCCCCCTATCAAATATTTCATCATTATAACACCAGACTGGCGAGGGATTTTATACGTAGACTAAACTATACACTCTCTTTCGAAGGGGCAGATGTATAGAATGAAATTCTTACGCATATCAGGCAAGCTTCATCACTAAATGTGTTTCGCAAACCACTGAAAAAGCATTTCATTATCTCCTACTGATGTATAAGTTCACTACTGCTATTATTACCATAGTAATTAAGTTCCCATTTTATAATTAACGATCTAAAATATGCTAATTTCATTCAGTATTTTTAATTTTTTGTTAAATCTCATTTATTTTCTATTTATTATACAATAAATCATTCCATTTAAAAATATGTAAAATTTTTATCTTGTTTTTATTATTATTATTATTGATTATTGTTGTTGTTATTATTATTATTTGCTAATGCTTGCCACTTTTACTTCTCTTATGTAATAAATAAACTAAATTCAATTAATTTTGCCTAAAAAGCCTCCATGCTTCCAACGCCCTATTCAGATAAGAGTAGTGTAAATATATTAACGCCGTATCAAATACCTAAAAATTGTAACACTCTGTCACTTGTATTCTTTTCTAAATAAAGATATTTGAATGTGAATTTGAATTCTGAATACGGTATATCTTAATACGATTTTTGTTATATCAAAATGAATGACAATGACTGGACACTTTTAGGTGTTCACAGCCAAAAGGCGTCACAGGTACACGAAGTTGAAACGCTAACCACTCGGTTTTATATACAGGATGTCCCGGAAGTCTTGGAGGGGTTTTATTTGGCCATAACTTTTTCCCTTTTTTGATTAATTTATATATTTTTCTTTTTCAATTAAAGTACCCTTGCTGCGATTAATGAAAATGGAATCCTGGACAGTGCAACAAAGAGTGGCTATTGCGGAACTTTATTTGACAAACAAATCTTCCGTCGTTGCCGCTCAAAGAGCTTTTCGATTAAGATTCAACACACGTTCTGCTCCTTCTGATCAAGCTATTCGATGGTACGTCGCTAAATTTCGTATGGGAAAGTGTCAGGGAGACGAACCACGGACTGGGCGTCCTCGGACAAGCCGAAGTCCAACTTTGGTTGAGATAGTTCGTGAAAGCGTTGAGGAAAATCCACATCAGTCCGATGACGCAGCCAGGAATTAAACATTTCAAGAAGTTTCTTACATCGAATTTTAAGAGAGGATATCAATCTTTACTCGTACAAAATTCAAATTGCTCAAGAAATTAAACCACAAGATCATCAGAGTCGGATAACGTACGCTAATACGATTTTTAATTTACGCAATGAAAATGAAGATTTTCACAACATATTAAATTTGTAATTAAAATCGCAATAAATATATTTTCAAGTGTTACAAACCTTTTTTTATTTGATCCCCAAACAAAAAAGTTATCGGCAAATAAAATCCCTCCAAGTCTTCTGGGACACCCTTTATAAGATATACAGGGTGTTCATGAAAGATCTGAACGATTTCAATCTTTATTAATGTGATAACCCAATAACATACAAAGAAACAAGTTTGTCTTTGTGACTCCGCACAGCTAAAAGTTTTACATATATTTTTAATAAACTTCAACATATGCGCCATTAGTCGCCCGTACAACATCCAATCGATGTTCAATTGCTCGCCATGTGCATTCAAGCATGCCAGCATCGACCATCGCTATTGCATCCATGATCCTGATTCGTAGTTCATGGATGTTGACAACCTTAGTTTTGTACACAAAAATAACTTTATTAGTTGCTCTATCACTTACACATGCTTCATATTTTATATCTTATTTAGTATAAAAAATATACGAATCAAATCGTTCAGATCTTTTATGAACGCCTTGTATTTTAAAGATAGACGACCTCTCGGAATGCGTTCCTCACTTTTTGTCAAAGTATATCGTATATTGATTCTACCAAAGGAAACCTTCACTTTTGTGTGGCTCAGTATTGTGGCAGATCGTCTCGAACTGGCTTTCTTTTAAGTAGACACAATCATTATAATATTCGTGATCACGTAAACGTGTGTGGATCTGTCTTATCTATAAATAATTTTAGAGTGTTATCTGTAAATAACGGCTCTGATTTTTGTTTATGTGCATCCATATATTTTAACTATTTAAAAATCGACTTTAAATAACTTAATTTTACAACCTTATTTTCACCTAATATTTTGTAACTTTTATCCCTATTCATGTTTAAGTCTTCAAATTTGTCTTTTTAATAATATTTTAATGTATTTTATTTGTAATTTTATTTTTATTTTCGTTCGTTGCTAATGAGATTAGTTTTCGAAAAGTCTGAAATATGTGAAACGTATATAAAAATTCTTGAATTTTACCTTCCTATTTCGACTTCGATTTTGGTAGAATGTCAGAACTACACTGTATATACAGTATATAAAATTATACTGTATATATAATGCCTTTCAATCTCAATTTGATGTTCTTATCATCAATGTGAACAGAGTAAACTATAAAAGGTTTGTGAGAAATAAAATTATTCTGTGAGGTTTTGAAGTAAAATGCAAGATCAATATTGTGATATGGTTCAATAAAGTTTATACAAGGAGGCAAAATGCCTCTGAAACGAACCAATCATTCAGGTTCGAGTGGTTGTTGGCCTTTTTTTAGCCCCCTTTCTTTAGCGAAAGGCCACCTGCGTTTATAGATAAAATGAAAGGATATATTTGATATAATGTAACTGCTACGACCTTTGAGAAAGTAGAATTGGTCTTTAGGACACCTGGATATGCAATATTTTATGCAGATGTTCAAGCAGATAGCCGTCCGTATATTTAAGGTTATTCCATTAGATGGTGTTATTAAATAGACACATATTGTCACTATTCTTTGGGGTATTATGAGATCCTTTCTTCCGAGAAAAATATTTGCAAAATGAGACTAAATCTCATCTCGTTAAAAACAGAATTTTAAGACCTGTCAAAATATGATTTTAATTTTTCATTAACAATTTTTATAAGCTGTGTGTGAGAAGACGCTTCATTCCTACGTAGTCCTTTAGTTTGCATTCCTCGTAAGAGGTGAGTCATACATGAGAATCATTAAACCAAGTCTTAAGTTATATTAAATCATAAATGAATGAAACCTTCCCTTAAGCTGAAAATCTTTCTTTTTTGTCTGTATAACGTTTTAAAACCTGTTTACTGAAGATTGAATGGTTTAGTAATGGATGGATTGTTCTTTCCTTATTAGAATAAGATTAAGTAAAATGAATAGTTTTAATTGTTCTTTCATTGTTAAAATAACGTTAAATACAGTAATTTACTTTTCACCGCTACCTTTTAGCGTTTTAATACCTCCACAAAAACTAACCCATTAACCACCATTGTCCCTTTTTTTGGATCACATTTTAACAATACAATTTAAGTTAGAACTTAAAAGTGAAATTTTTAAATTTTAATTTTTTATTTCTATATTTTAATTTTAATTTTTCCTTATCAGATATAGTTATTTTATGTTTATTTAAAGTCTCTGAAGTTGAATATATCAAGAAATATTTCTTCTTGCCCTTAATGCATTTCATTGTTCCAAATGCTTCACGTAAGTCATTTCATCATTCGAAACAATATTTATCAGAAAGCACAAAAATTAGGAAATAAAACTTTGTCACTACATTGCAAGAGAGAGAGAGAGAGAGAGAGAGAGAGAGAGAGAGAGAGAGAGAGAGAGAGAGAGAGGAAATGAACTCCTGTTCTTATATACCACACAATTTGCAACACACGTTTGCCATTCTCTGGCATATTTATGCAATATGGAAATATGCCTTTGAGAAATTTTTGCTTTGCAAATTTTGAACGTATTTTAAAGTCATACTTCAAAGGATATTTGTTACGAAATAAACTGAGACTTTTACCATAAAAGGTTTGCTGTCTATTTTATTATATGCTGTTTGCATATAAAATTATATGCCGAATAGTTCTTCCTACTGTAATATATTACAGTACTAATATATAGTTAGGTACAACGAAAACCAAATGCAAATTTTGGTGGCGACCGTAAAAGGTTTGTGGAAGAAGAAGAAAAACACTTTTACGTCATCAGTTGTCGCATTATTAAGCAATGCAAGAATGACTAACTTTGCTTGAGAGTTGATGCAAATTGGCTCGTATAGAGGAACCGCTCGCTATTATAAATAACTTTTGATTTGGACTTTTAAAGAAAAATTCATTCTAACTTCAGCGATATTTCTCTCTCTTTCTTTAAGGGGTAGACGTTGGGGGGTGGGGTGAACGAAGCGAGGACTGGATGGGTATGTTTGCCCGCTCTAAATAGATTTTCGAGGTCAATTTCGTATTCAACACTGGTAATGGAAAGCAATTACAGGCCAATAAAAATTGCAAATAATTGTACTTAAAGACAATTAATGAAAGAAGGGCGGTAGGAAAAGCTATTATCTGGCTTCCAAAAGGCATCGAAAACTAATTTGGTTCTGTAACATTTTTCATCTCATTTTACGATTTCGCATTTTAGGTGGGGGGGGGGGGGGATAAATTTTGTAATTCAGTTCTCAAATTAAAATTTCGAATCGATGATGATGATATAAGAGGAAAGTAAAACTAAATTAATATTTTTTCCTTCGATGTTTGGTCTGCTGATTTTTTTTTTTTTTTTTTTAATTTTAGTCTCGCTCAACGGCATTAACAATAAAAAAAAAAAATTCTCGATATAAAAGAAAACGCGAGGTAGTTTGTAGACAAAAGTAATTTCAGATTCAACTGTTTTCCTGTCGGAGTACGATGCAGGTATCATAATGATACGTAGAAAATAGGCTTTCATTACAATTGCAAATGATTTTAAGCTTATGCGAGTATTTGATAATATATATATATATATATATGGCCTTCGTTAACCATGGGCTTGCTTTCTCTCGAATTGTTTATTTTGACGAAGGTCAATCTTGTTGCTCTACCTTAGAACGACAGCTTAACGTGGAATCCGAACCACGACCCAACCACGGGTGGTCAGAAATTACAAAGTCCTCACGCGGACTCCATCTCACGACCTCTCGCTCAACAGTCCAATGTCTTAAACTCTAGGCTACCTAGGGTACCCAATAGCCATTTATCTACCAACCAATTTTTATTGTATGGAGGATGAACAGCTGGGTTTGCTGCGCGCCGACTGCAGTCACCAGGAATCGAACCCAGGTCCGGTGAATTTGTAGACAGCGATGCTAACCACTACGCCAGTGAGGCGCATATATATATATATATATATATTTGCTGTACAACAGGTCTTTTAGACTCTTACATAAATTCCCCCGAGTTGCTCAGCTTTGCAAATGTTTGCTACCCGCAATGTCCCGAGCTTCCCGGAGGTAACAAGATGTGCTCAATACAGTCTGATGCAAAGAGTTAAAAAATCAATCAACCCGATTATCCAAGCTTTCCATGAGTCCTGCCGTTTATCCTCTAAACCAGGGGTCGGCAATCTATGGCTCGCGAGCCAAATCTGGCTCAGTGAGCTATCACAGGTGGCTCTTTGGTCTTCTGCAATCTTCCCCCAAAATAAATAATTTCATATCAGATAATTATAAAAATAGATATCATAGGAAAAGTCTATTAAAGAATGTAATGTGCATAATTAATTTTTTGCTACAAAGCAACGCTCATGAAATGGGTAAGAACATGGTGACGTCATATGCTTTAAATATCGCTATAAACCTGTGTGGTCTTGTTGCAGCTTGTCAGTAGGAATAAGCATCTCAATGATGAAGTTTGTGCGTTGTTATATGTGATGTGTTGAGACAATAAAGTTGTGAAAATGGCAAAAAGAAAGCGAGACAACGACTATCGTAACTTTAAACGGGAGTGGACAGATCTTTATGGCTTTGTAGAAAAGTCTGGTTATCCGCGCTGCCTTATTTGTGATGAGAAATTATCGTCGAACAAAAAATCAAATTTAGAACGCTATTTTACGACCAAACATGGCGCATTTGCCACAAAATATCCTGAAGGTGAGGCAAGAAAAAAGGCTTGCGAGGAGCTACAGCGAAAAAAGAATATTGAAATAAATGTCCTTCAGACATGGGCGAAACCAAGTGGGAGCCTAACCACTTAAACTGCATTAAAAACAATTTGCGATCAAGATTAACAGAAGAGAGTCTGAATGCTTGCATGAAGATAAATTTAACAAACTGCGATATCAATTTTAAATAAATCAGTGAAAAAATGCAACACCATAAGTCACATTGAAGAAAAAATGTAAGTACGGAAAATAAATTTGTTTCATGTTCTATATATATGTCTCACGATTCATGGTAACTTACCACATATATATATATATATATATATATATATATATATACAGGGCCGGATCTAGAAGTTGCGAGGCCCTAGGCAGATCTAGAAATTGCGAGGCCCTAGGCCTATATATATGAAAATATGGACTTAATTATCGGTACTATACCAGCAATATTAGAATCCCGCATAGACAGAACTATGCCAGCACTTAAAAATTAAACCAAACCAAAATAATCACGCATGGAAATTGTATAAGAAATATAAATAAACCATACAAATAAGTATAAATTATAATATGAATCAAGATTTGTATCGAAAATATAAGACAATGATTTCTAAGATTTATATAATATTATAGGTAATGACTTTCCATAGTATACAAACGTTTTCCATATGTGATGTATAAGATGTTGACATTTCATTTTTTATAATAGTGAGCGATCGACTTATCAGGCTAAATATTGATGCTTTAATATTTGGTTCAGATGCTCCTTGAATATTACAGCAATGCTTTTCTACTTTTCTTCGAGCTAAACTCTTCAATTAATTGAGAATAATCTAATGAATTTGTTATATCGTTTTCTATTGATAACATAGCTAATGATTGCAATCTCGCTTGAGACATGGTGGAACGCAAATATGTTTTAATAAGTTTGAGACGCGAGAAACTTCTTTCAGCCGAAGCAACAGTAACTGGGGTAGTTAATACTATTCGAAGTGCAACATAAACATTAGGATAAATCTCACTTAGTTGTTTTTTGCACTATATAAACAAGGGCATTTCCGAGATCTGTTTTCTCAGGTATAAACCTGCAAAGTACTTTAAGTTCTTCATAGAGTTCTAAATCATTAATATCACTTGAACAGAACGCGCAAAACGGCTTGAGCGAGGCCCCCTTTGGCGCGAGGCCCTAGGCGATCGCCTAGTTCGCCTATAGCTAAATCCGGGTCTATATATATATATATATATATGGCTCCCTCATGTTACTTTTCTCTAAATTTTAAGCAATATGGCTCTTTCATTTCAAAAGTTTGCCGACCCCTGCAGTCTAAACTATGGAATTCTTGGTACGAAAACGTCTGTAGCTCCACTTAACTTCGACATTACTGTATTATTTCTAATCAACTGTATATATTTCTGTCCTTAGTATATGAACTGTCATTGTATTACTAATATTTGTCATATGGACTATAGTCTGCCAATAAACCTTTTCATTTTCATATATATATATACAGAGGGGGAGAGAGAGAGAGAGAGAGAAGCAAACGATTCCTTCTGTGCTGCAAGTTTTATTCGTCTTCGTATTAACACTAACCTACACTCTCTCTCTCTCTCTCTCTCTCTCTCTCGCGCGTGCGTGTGTGTGTGTGTGTGTGTGTGTGTGTGTGTGTGTGTTTTAGCTCAGCGTCGTTTGTCCTTGTGATGTTAAACGTCGTAGGCTTCTTAGAGAACTAAATCGAAGTAATCTTCTTGGTTGCATCTGGCACTTTATTTTTTTATCTAACACATTTAATTTCGGACAAATGTATACAAAAAACAGTTCCATTTTAAAATTTTGAACTTATTTCTTTACTTTATTCGTAAAGTTTCTCATAGGAGATTCTTGTTACTCGTGTAACTGTAAATGAAAAGAGATTGTGTTAAATAATTAAAAAAAGTAACAAAATGGTTAGTCAACCGTTGAGTCCTCTTAATTGGAACTAATTGGGCGTGGAATGAAGTGAGAGAGGTCGGAATGTTGTCATTTAAGGTGCAGAAATTTTGATCCTTTCGCCTAAACCCGATCGAGTCCGAATGGAATGGTTGAAGTCATGAGATTAACTTGGTTGGGATAAGGTGCAAATTGGCCATTCTATCATGCACAATTTTTACATATTTTCTCAAAATAGTGACTAAATTTCTTTACTTGAGAATTCCACCTGCAGTTGTTCTTAACGCAAACACACACACACACACACACACACACACACACACACACATATATATATATATATATATTATATATATATATATATATATATATACAGGGTGATTAAAAAAATGTTAGCACTTATATGTTACAGATGTCATCCAATCAATACCACAAAAGATGTGCCTTAAGGCTCTGGAAGCAACGTTTGACCGCTTTCATACATGCATAGGTATCCGTGGACAGCAAGTAGAGACTGTATGAAGCACTGTTTGCATCACAAAAAATGTTTACAAATAAATTAGAAATAAAAAATGAAACTCCATTCCATATGTGTTAAATTTTTTTAATCACCCTGTATATTTATTTCTTTGTATAAAAATATTTTTATGAATATTATTTGTATACGAAGAGATTTCAGAAGAATGTGTTCAAATATATTTAAAAAGTATTTTGTACTGAAATTCTCTCTCTCTCTCTCTCTCTCTCTCTCTCTCTCTCTCTCCTCTCTCTCTCTATATATATATATATATATTATATATACATATATATATAGATGTGTGTGTATCCCCCATCGATATTTGTTTTTCTTGATTTTGTGTATCTTCCAGGCCGTCGAATTTGGATACTCTTTCCAATCGGGTTTATCAACTTCGACTTTCGAGCGAAGTGTATTTTTCAAAGAATGAAGATAAAGATGAAATCTTATAATGAATTTATTGTTGAGTAAATTAACTTTTATGTTGTAGATGAGTATCAAGCTGGCGAAAGAGTGAGTAGATCGGTGATGTAGGACTAGAGATCGGTCTCGAGACCTTTTTTCTGGTCTCGGTTTCGGCCTCGGTCTCGGTCTCAGCTATGGTGGTCTCGACTACATCACTGGAGCATAACGTCTATCACGAGTCTTTTGAGATATTTAGCTTTTCAGACAAATTCCCTCGATTCTTAAAGCTCTCATCAAGCTACACGCGCTTATATACAGGTTGTCCGAGTAGTGGGGTGTAATTCGAAAAATAACCTATTTTAATCAAGCAATTATAATTACTTATTCGGTTTGCTTCACCAGAATTATCTATTCTGGCGAAGGTCAAGCTTCTTGCCTAACATTAGACGTCCCGCTTACGTGAAACCCGAACCATGACCCACCAAGAGTAGTCAGAAATTAGAAAGTCCTCGCTCGGACTCGATCTCCCGATCTTCCGATCAGCGACCCACCATTCTAACTACTAGGCTACCCAGGGTACCCATTTATCTACCGACCATTTTTCTCTTTGTATGGAAGGATGAATAGCTGGTTGAGCTGAGTGCTGCCTGCCATCACCAGGAATCGGACCCAGGACCGGTAAATTCGTACTCAGCGATACTAACCACTAAAATAGGTTATTTTTCGAATTACACCCCACTTCTCGAACAACCTGTAGATACTTGAGTGTAGATGGGTTTATGGGGGTTGGGGGATTAAAAGATGATATTCTGTTATAAACAATCACTTCAGAAAACCTCATTTTTCTTAATGCTTTACCTTGACATTATTTACTTAATGGATTTTACTTAATGAATTTTACTTAATGGACTTTCCGAGAAGTGGGAATGTAATTCAAAAAATAACCTATTGTAATCAAGCAATTAAAATTACTTATTATAATTACTTACCATTTTATATAAAAAAAAAATAATAAAATTTGTAATTCTCCATTAAATAATTACATTAACCCTTTCGATCCGACTTTTGGCAAATACACTTAAGTTATTTTCTCTTATTTTCTTAACTTGATTAGAACCCTAAGTAAGAGTACAGAAAATATTATTGATCCACTATAATGCAAAATACCTATTTTTATCATGGGATAGAAATGTCCCAATAGTATTTCATTTCGGGTAAAAATGGGCTGAAAATGTCCCAACAGTATTTCACACTGATACTTATATAAACCAAGAATATGGGTAGGAATAAAGAAAAAAAACAGATGAAGCTGATTTATTGAGACTGACATGAGAACTATGTGTGGTATGGAGTAAAGCACTCCATACATAAAGGCAAGTTGCATTTCTTGCAAAGATAGGGCGTCCTTTTCTCAGTTTTACGTGCTGCACATCTAATGCATCGGCGCCTGCTCTTTTCTTTTATAAGCAGGTGATCCCCAACAGAATGTAGCATTTTTGACATTTTTGAGGGCCTTCCGATGGACCGGGTTCTTTTTCTCTTTAGTGTGGATCTTCCAAGATCAATCATTCCTTCTGCAAGTTTGACAAAAAATTCAATATATGGAATTTTCTTGTGATTGATTTCACAATAAATTACGTAAGAGTTGAATGCAGCAGTCATTACCAGCCTAAAGAAAACTTTGCGCCACCACTTTTGGCTTTTCCTATCTAGCTCATACAGTGTTATCATCTGATCAGCATGATCCACTCTTCCCATGTATTTGTTATAAGACGCAATTGCTTCTGGACATCTAAGTTCCTTTTTTGTTCCATCTTTCATTGTTCGCTTTATATTTTCTTCATCAGGTCCATGGCAGTTACTTATCAATATTACATCTTTTGTGTCTTTTCAGCGATAGGCCATAATTCCTTCGTCACACACAACTATTTCTGATTCTCCTCTTTGAAGTTCAGCACCAAATGTGGGCATTTTTTTTCTGTTTTTCATGCAGGTTCCCATAGCTGCAACATCTAATGAGCTCATTAGTCCCACAGTAGTGAAAAATCTATCAAAACACAAGATGCAGTCTTTCTCACGGATAGTTTCTGCAAGAGTTTTTACAACTCTCTCGCCAAGAGATCCTTCCATGGCTTCATTTTCCTTGCCACAGTAAATATTTGTATCGTAAACGTACCCTGTTTGTGAGTCACATCTGGTCCATAACTTTATACCCCTCTTTACGGGCTTCATAGGAAGGTACTGCTTGAGGACGGATTGTCCTTTGAATTTTGTCATGGACTCATCGATTGATTGAAATGTGCTGTCAGTTCTTGCTCTAACAAACTTTTCTTTGAGACATGACAAAACTTCTTCCACATAATATATTTTTGATGCACCTTCAGGTTTGTTTAGATCATTGAAGTACAACTTTGAGAATAAAAGTTGAAATCTGTCTCTTGAAAGTGCATTTTTTTATCGCATAATTTCCTAAAGAGACATTTGTAGACCAGTACATTCTCAATGCTGGAACCTTATTATATGACATTATCATTGTGCAACCTAACACAACCATTATTTCTTCTACTGATGTCATGTTTATTTCCTTCTTTTTTGTTTGCTCATAAATCCTTAGTCTCATGTTTGTAAAGTGTGCAATTTGTAGGAAAAGGCTTCTTGGAAATAATTGCAAAAACGTCTCAATTTCAGAGTTTGATCTGTTCACTTTAGCTGTTACAATGCAATCTTTTTTTGCTGGAATGTTAATTCTTGGGCAAAAATTATCAGTGTTATGTGACCATGAAAAAGGGTGTGCAGACACGCCTTCCTTTGCTATTTTCATATTATCATTTTCATTCATGTTACTTTCCACACTTTCTCTTGTAGATATTTTCATGGGCTTATTATTTTTACTAAGAGAATTATTATTTTGGGATGGACAAATAAGAGAAGGCCTATCACTTTTAGTATCATGAGTATTTCTATTTGCTATTTTCAATACTTCTATTTGATTTGGAATGAACTCATCAAAGTCTCCATCACTTGTATCGCTGTCAGGACTATCATCTGAACCACTATAATCGGGATCCTTATCAAAATCATCACTCAGAATATATTTTTCTATAGCTTCGAGATCCATAGGCCTATTCCTCCTGGAAAAAAAAGATATGATTCAAACCCTGTTGGGATAAGAATATCCCAGTGTGAAAACCTGTTGGGATCATTTTATCCCGAATGCAAATGAAACAATTATGATTGTCTATAAAATATTCCTACCAATAAAATATATATCTATGTTTAGTTGAAATACTCTTACCTTATACTCTTATGGAGAATAATTCTTATATTTACATAATAATCAGGATTTTTAGCAGAAATATCACACCATGTGTCTATTGTCAACAATTCTGAGGTCTACTAAATTGAAGCAAAATGATTTTCAGTTGGGTTTATCATACGCCTGGCAATGCTGTTACCTCAGCTGTGAGTCCAAACACTGACTTGTCCCATCCCAAGGCTTTTTCAAGCGCAAAATTCAGTTTTAGTATTAAGACGTAATTTCCTGGGATCTATTTATCCCAACAGGATCGAAATTAAATAATGTTATAAAATAATATACAATAATAAATAATGAAATTAAGCAATTAAGTTAAACTGAATCGTACGCTTTGAAAATAAAATATGACGTTCAAAATATGTCAATCTTATTTGCTAAACTAAATTAAATTATCTTATTTTATCATAATAAAGAAAGAAAAAGTAAATGAAAATTTAAAATCGTTAAAATTAAAAATTATTTTAGAATTTAAAGAAAATTATTAAATATATAAAATTTTAAATAATTCCAAATAATCCAAAAAATATGTCGGAATTAAAGCTAATTAATCAAAATTATTAAAATTGCTTTTAAGTTATGAAATTACGAAATGAATTATTATAAACAATATTTTTTTTAAGATGAATTCTTAAAATGATTTTTAAGGTGATGAAAATTGATTTAGATTTAAAATTCCTTTTAAACCTTTTTCGCCATAAGAAGTTTTCCATATGAATGTTCTTGCTTTATATAAAAGGCTTTCCTCGATCGTGGCCCTTGTTCGGTTTTTGTTCTTCTTGTTCTCATTCCTTTTGGTTGTCCGGTTTGTACTGAATTTTCTAGTATTTATGCACACTCCGTTCCTGAACTCGTATCATTATCTTTTCGTCACTTCAAAGACGGAATACCCATCGGTTCAAGTTTAGTCCGTTTTGATAACATTTCGATCCGATTAAGGTAGTAGTAAGGTGGTATTCAAATCAGTTAAGGTAGAGCGGCTGCATTTCCGGGAAGTGTTTATTAATCGTACTTAAACCTGAGAATAAAACTATGATATTTGGCACTAATGGCCTCGAAGACAATAAGAAAAAATATTTCTATTATGTATTACGTTATATTTTGAAGCTATATTATCATTATCTATTATTAATTCCAACTGCAAACATTCAGTCATACTTTCCAGTGAAACTATCATTGCATTAAATGTTAAAGTTTAACCATTAAAACTTAAAATTTTCAAAATTTTAAATTAAAATGGAAAATTGTAACGGATGTCACCATTTCATAAGTCTAGTTTGTTTTCTTAATTATCATATTAAAAAGCCTCTTTGCGCATTATTTATAAGGTAATGAGAATATTGATTTTAAACTCTGAATTTTAACTTAAAATTTTGAAAATTTTAAGTTTTAATAGTTAAAATTTAATATTTAATGCAATGATAGTTTCACTGGAAAATATGACTGAATGTTTGCAGTTGGAATTAATAATAGATAATGATGATATAGCTTCAAAATATAACGTAATACATAATAGGATTTATATATATATATATATATATATATATATATATATATATATATATATATATGAGGCTGATCTTAAATGAATTACTTAAAGAATAATGATCAATAAGTAAGAAGTAATTACCTTAACATATAATAGAAGTATCATGACGTATCATGTTAATGATCATTTTAACGTTAATGATCGTTAATAATAATAGTTAATAGCAATTAATAGTTGCAATAGTATCTAATAATTAGGAATTCCAGTTTCTTGTCAATAAGCTTTACGTAGGATTAAACCGCAGAATTAGAAAAATTCTGTAAACAGGATAAAAGATCGAAACTATTCCATTGATTAATGGCAATAACTAAGGTTTGAAATCCCATTAAGAGCAAACAGGATGAAATGATTTTCTTATTTCAAAATATCAGTAACTAAGAGCCTGTCTCCAACTTAATTTTAAAATGTTTACAGGAAGCCTTTCCTTCTGCTATATACCTATATTATACTAATACTTATATTATATTTATATTATTCAAATTTGCGTATTCAAAGAGATTCCGATGTTTAAAATATACAAAACCACGAAAGCATTCACAAATCCATTTTTATGCATCTATACTACAGGTAACATCTTACTTACATCAAAACTTGTTAAACTTAATATTAGAAAAGAAGTTAAATAAAGGAATCAAAGCATAATATATATATATACTAGGGGCACTCAATATATTTTGCCTCACCCTTTTTTCTTAGCTAAATAATAGGCCATGGGGCTGAAATGTATTTTGGGCCGTAAATTTGAATTTCTGCATTCCACATAACCGGATTTTTCCAGTTTAAACCTCCCTTCCTTGTATAAAACTGCTTTCAAACGCCCTTGTATAAAACCGATGGTTAACGCAGTTTCGAAAATGGCGTCTGACAGTGATGTGCGTCGTAAACAGAGAGCTGTTATTGAGTTCTTAAACCGCAGAGAAGGAAACAGTTGAAAATATTCACAAACGTCTACAAAACGTTTACGGAAATGCTGTTGTTGATCGAAGCATAGTTGGACGCTGAACTAAACGTGTGAAATCATCGGAGAGAGGGAGAGCCAGCCTCGATGATGATCCACACAGCGGTCGCCCGGCATCGGCTGTCACATCTCACGCTGTGCAACGTGCTAACAGCATCATTCGATCAAATCGGCGCGTCACATACAAGGAGCTATCACTGAAGCTAGGAATTAGTGAATTCCTTCACTAATTCCTAGCTTCAGTGATAGCTCCTTGTATGTGACGCGCCGATTTGATCGAATGATGCTGTTAGCACGTTGCACAGCGTGAGATGTGACAGCCGATGCCGGGCGACCGCTGTGTGGATCATCATCGAGGCTGGCTCTCCCTCTCTCCGATGATTTCACACGTTTAGACCAGCGTCCAACTATGCTTCGATCAACAACAGCATTTCCGTAAACGTTTTGTAGACGTTTGTGAATATTTTCAACTGTTTCCTTCTCTGCGGTTTAAGAACTCAATAAGTCAGCAACTGGGATACTCAAAAGTGTGTTCACGGTTTGTTCCTCGCCAACTGACTGAAGATCACAAAGGCCAAAGAAAAGAAACAGAAGGGGATGATTTCCTTTCACGAATTATGACTTGGGATGAGACTTGGGTATACCACTTTGAACCTGAAACAAAACACCATTCCATGGAGTGGCATTACGCAGACTCCCCACGCAAGAAAAAGTCCAAAATGGCTCTCTCTGCAGGAAAGGTTATGACCACCATCTTCTGGGACATGAAAGGGGTGATTCTGGTGGACATTATGAAGAAAGGACAAACACTCAACTCAGAGGCATATATTGCTACTCTACAGAGACTCCTGAGATGCATAAAGCGAATTCAACCGGAGAGAAAACTGGAAGACGTCCTTCTTTTGCACGATTACGCAAGACCACACATCCGTTTGCAAACAAGAGAGGCCATCACAAAAATGCGCTTCACTGTTTTACCCCCACCCTCCATACAGCCCGGATCTGGCATCTTCAGACTTCCATTTGTTTGGGCCAATGAAGGATGCCATTGGTGGAAGAAAGTTTCAGAGTGACGATGAGGTTGTTGAGGAGGTTAAGAGGTGGCTCGAGCGGAAGCCAGCGGACTTTTACCAGCAAGGAATAAAGGCCCTTGTTTCGAGGTGGAGGAAAGCCGTAGAAAAGAATGGAGACTATGTGTAAAAATACAAACTTGTCAAAAAGGTATGTAACTACTTGTGTACAAAATTTTTGGAACTTACAAGGAAACTTGGAAAGAAAAAAAAGGTGGGTCAAAATATATTGAGTGACCCTCGTGTGTATATATATATAATATTATATATATACATATATATATATATATATTAGGGCGGCCCTTAGTATATATTGAGAAAAGTGAAAGTTGGATATTGGTTTCTCTACCCCCCCCCCCCCAATTTGTTCAGTTCCTAGTAAAACCCACGTGTTCAAAGTATTTTTGAAATCCAAAAATATTTAGAGGTCGCCCTCGTCCGTTGAAGTTTACTCAGGCAGCCAGGTCCCCCTTCTTCAAGAAGAAGTATTAGCCGCTCGGTGGCGGGGGTCTCGTGGAAGCCTACTCCACTCATTGTCGCCTGGTTCGAGGTGCAAGTGTCGTCTTCTTGCAGTCCGGAAACTGCCGCCTGTGATCAGCGACAACTTGGAGGAGGAATTGCAGCTGCTTGTTGAACTCTTAGATGAGAGCTACTCCTCTCTCCGTTTGGTCGTTGACCACGGCGAAACTTTCAACGATCCGCAGAGCTTTCTTGGAGGAGTCCTCCGCCGGCAAACTCTCCGGATCTTTGTGAAGGAATTCATCCGGAAGCTGGAGGCGAGTGAAGAGGGCCTTGGTGTTCCTCGTCACAAATTGCTCAAGGCCCTTCTTCTCATCGACGAAGGCACTCAAGACGACTCTCGGACGCTTCGGCGAATGGCCGACGGCATCTTCGTCCAAGGGCTTCGACCATGAGTTTCTTCATGGCTAAAGGTATTCTGTCGTCAAAGAAGGCCATCCCCACGAGCTCCTCCGACATGTACCAGAGGTGGTGGGAAAGCGTTTTGCTGGTGATGGTGGAAATCCCTCGATGTGGGTAGCATATCAGCTCCTTCATGAGATGGAAGTCGTTCTAGGGGGCTCCCACACCCTAGGAGTCGTGTTCAATGCTCTCATGTAGATCACCACAGCAAAAACTGCGAGATCACGCACTCCTCTCTCCTCCGATGATGTCATCCGGAACTGCTCCCGGACGAGCCACATTTTGATCGCGTATAGCACCTTCGCCCTCCATTGAGCGCGATGCATTGCTCCGGGAGCTGTGAACTTGATTCCACGCTCTGGTGTTCCTCTAAGGAAGATTGTACTGAGCTCGAGGAACTCCCTGTAATCGTTGCGAACATGAACCGTTTGTCTTCTTGAGAAATCGAACAGTTTGTCCCGCGAAGATGCCACTGAGCTCTCCACAGAGGGATCAGTTGAAGCTGGCTTGAACTTGTCTTGATCAATGAACTGCCAATGACCCATGAACCTTTTGTACAGGAGTATCTCAGGTTCCGTCGACGATCCCCCGATGGTTGTCTCGAAAGCGCCTCCAATCACAAGTTCAACACAATGGTGCCGAGAGGCAAAGAACAGAGGATCTCTGCCAAGTTCCTCCTCGATGAGAGCACAGGCGCCAGATCGATGACCTGTGTTCGAAGCTGTGGTGTCGAAGCTTAACGCCTGAACCCCGTCGTCGATCTTCCAGTCTTCGAGACGCTTGACGACGGCCGCTGCTTGCGCCTCTCCAGTTCCGGATGGAAGCTTTGGAACACCCAAGAGTTGCTCAACTCCGAGGTCAGACATGAGGACGGGCAAGCGATCAACATGTTCTCGGGATGTCAGGTCCTCCATGAGCTTACCATCCCAATGAACGGTAAGGGGGACGTCGGCGGAGAACTTCTTCAAACCTTTCGACTGGGCCGAACGATGGCGAGCCCTTTCTCTGTGGATGGAGTTCCGATTGATGTTCAAGTCGATGACATCATGGTCAAGGCTTTCAGCGGCCTCGGTAAGAACGTAAGTCGCATTTCTGGAGGAGATCTGCGTCCGGTCGAGGGCAGCAGCCAGTTGAGGTGTCATGATATTTTTCCTGGCTCTTATTGGAGCAGACGCAGCGGCAGCACCCCCAACTGCACCTTCCTGCTCCTCCTGTGCCCTCTTTCCGTTGCCTGGCTTCCTGTTCTCTTCCGGGATTCCTCGTCCTTCCGGGCCTGTACCATATCCAGAGAGCTGATGCAGCCTGGCCTTCCCTTCTGTCGCTGGGTCAGAAGGAAAGGCCGGTCCTCAGGATTCTTCATCAAGACCAGTGCATCCGCATGAGCGATGTCAAAGAGATCTTCCAAGCGCTCTTGAAACTCCTGTTCCTTCTGCTTGTGGGATGCACTGGTCCTGGTCTGATGTTTTTTCACAGCTTTCCACTCCTCGAAGACCGCCTCCAACTTCTTGATGCAATGCTGGTCAGCTCGCGTTGAGATGCTGGCTTTATCCCATAACGCCTTGATGGTCTCTACTATTTCGCGACTGGTGTCCCAGGTGGTCTTTTTCTTCTCGAAATGGAGGAACAGGAAATGCCCAAAAGCTTGCCGATATGATGGCAATTTAGCGCCCTTGATTTCAGGTTCAACAGAACCGATCAAATACAACTTCTTTCTCGATTCCATCCTGAGGAAAGAAAAAAGGAGTGTTAGATACAACTTCCATGTATATGTACAATTTCCTGTATAATAATAAAACTTCAACTCACGAGGACGACCTCTAAATATTCCTGGATTTAAAAAATATTTAGCACGCATGGTTTTTCCTAGGAACTGTACAAATTGGGGGGTGAGAGGGATAGAGAAACAAATTTCAAACTTTCATTTTTAAGGGCCACCCTAATATATATATATATATATATATATATATATATATTAGTGATGGACCGGATGTCAGTTTTTCAACATCTGCGGATGCGGATGCAGATTTTTAATTTCAATATCCGCGGATGCGGATGCGGATGCGGATGCGGATATTTAGTTAATCTATCAATATAATATATAATTATGAATATATAGGGTGGGGCACGGGAATCAAGTGTTTTTTGAATAGCTAGTAATCGGCCATTAGGAATGGGTGGGGCGTGCGGTAGGTAGCATTCCATTCCTGGGTTCATAGCATTTAACTTTAACTAACACTCACCTTTATCTTTCAGGTGCCATCATGGAGCAGTGGACGTTAGAACACCGCATGTTCGCGTATGATCATTTTGTTAGGAGTGGCGAGTCAGTGACAACAGTTCAGCGTGCGTTTCGCCGCAGATTCAACATTCATCGAAATGACTCTGTTCCCGCTCGTGACACAATCTTACGTTGGGTTAACAATCTTCGAACAGGAGGCTCAATAATGAAAACAAAACCGAAGGGGCCGCAACGCACTGTGCGTACTCCAGAGAACGTTGAAAGGGTCAGACAAGCGATGTTGCAAAGCCCAGGCCGCTCTGCTCGGAGACATTCAGCTGCACTCGGAATCAGCAATCGTACTGTTAGACGGATTTTGCATGAAGAATTACATTTTCACCCATACAAGTTAGCGATGGTGCAGGAATTGAATGTAAACGATTGCCCCCAACGACTGAATTTTGCACAGGAAATGCTTGCACTTTATGAGCAGAATGAAAACATGATGGTGGTAATGAGTGATGAAGCCCATTTCCACCTTAATGGGGCCGTCAACAATCAAAACTGTCGGTATTGGGCTGCTGAAAATCCGCGACAACTCCATGAAAAACCGCTGCATAGCCCTAAGGTTACAGTTTGGTGCGCGGTGGGAAAGTTTGGCGTCATCGGTCCCTATTTCTTCGAACAAAATGGGGTTACCGTTACCATAACATCTGGGCGTTACATTGAGATGGTGAACACCTTTTTCATCCCTGAGTTACGAAGAAGGCGTATTGCTCGTCGACATTTGTGGTTTCAGCAAGATGGGGCCACGCCACACACCGCCAGAGCGTCAATGGCTGTTCTTCGCCCCCTGTTTCCCAACCATCTCATTTCGAGATTTGGTGACATTGCATGGCCCCCTCGGTCCCCTGACTTGTCCACATGTGACTTCTTTCTATGGGGGTACCTCAAGTCACGTGTCTACGAGGACAAGCCCCGTACATTAGATGCATTGAAGGAAGCGATCCGTCAACAAATCATCCAAATCAACAGAGACCTGCTGGGAAGAGTGGAGGCCAATTTTCGTAAACGCCTTCAACAATGCGTCGACGGCCAAGGACATCATATGCCAGATATAATTTTCGGTACATGATTATTATGACATGAAATGCTATGTTCTTACGAATGTTGTTCTACCAATATATTTTCTTTACAAAAATAAATATCATTTTCCTGATTATTCCAAAAACACTTGGTTCCCGTGCCCCACCCTGTATGACAATTTTTCAAATTTCGTGATATTACTATTATGGCAGGCAATGCATAAGAATTAAAATTAATATTAATGTTTTCATTATGATAAAAAAAAATAACTTTTTCAAGAGTTTCAGCCACAGAAAATTGAATGAAACAAGTTTCATTCAATTTTCTGTGTTACCACGTATTTATATTTTGAGGTTTATATATTTGTTTGTTCATTAATAATTAATACTTTACATGAAATGTGCATGAATGGGCCTTATAAGTTACTTTATAAGCTAATTCAATTGTAAATTGCATAATTTATTAAAGGTAATATCCGCATAACATCCGCAGTCAGAAGTGCGGATGCGGATGTTAAAAATTATACGGATGCGGATATCCGGTCCACCACTAAAATATATATATGTGAGATAATTATAACATATGTAAATATATTTTTAGTTTTTAAATTTTGTAATCGTTTATAATAGGTCAGCTGATCATTATTGTCTGGACAGAATTTACAATGGACCTGAAAAACATTTCATTTTAACATACTTCTACCTATATTCCATAAGACTAATAGGTACATATCTCATTAAGTTACAATTCATCTTTATCTGATTATTGTCATGGTCATTTTCAAATCCCTGTTCTCGCTGTTGCTTATTCCTATTTGGTCCTAATTTGAGACACTCGTACATAAACTTAATTCAAATGAACACAGAAATCAAGGAAACCAAGATATCACACTTTTTCTGATGACTATTGGAACTACAGTAACTACAGTTTGAGCACTATCCTGGTACATCTCAGTATCAACAACACAATTCAAACGTTCATCGACTACTACATAGGAAACACTAATAGGCATACAATCAACCGTTTACAATCAACCATTTGCAGTCAACCTAATCTGTCATAAATTTTTTTGTCAAACTGGGCTGTTATTTCATATTTTTCACAGAAAATAAAATCACATACTAAAGTAATTTCTCTATTCACTTTATTTTCATCTATGGACTTATTCTCCGAGTCATTCGTCAAATCAAAAGTGTTCTCAAAAACATTTAGGACATTTTCATCAACGTTCTCCTGAACATGTTCCTCAGCATTTGTTAATTCCAAAGTTTTCAACATTTACAATATTTTGTTCCGTCTCACAAGTATCATTTCTGTAAAGCGCATCCAACATTTTTTGCTTCTTACATCAAACTAAATCATAAATCCTGTTAATCATTCCCAAGATATCTTCTACGTTTGTCTGAATCGCTTTATTCAAATTATTTATTTAATATATTATCTCATTTCGATAATCGTTTATATTTTGTTGCTCGAAAAATTTATTTTTCTTCTTTACGCAAGACTTGTAATAAATCCCAAAGACATCACAAATTACATAATTATTACGTTGAGAACAAATGTTCTAAAAGCTTCATTTTGATTAATAATTGAATAAACTTCACAAATTTGATAATCTATTTTTCGAATACATGCCTCATATTCATCATTTAAGTCAGCACAATGCCTAAATGCTGTGACATCACATTTGGGACAGTACATGAAAATGAATAATTATATTCGTATTTTTCATAAAATCTCTTATCATCACATTCGTATTTTGCATTATGAATCATTTCTTCCGCAGTAGGATCTTTCCCCAGTAATATTTATCCTAATTATAATCATCACATTTTCATTACATCTTACATCATCATAAAATCATCATTTGAATAATTATGATACTGTTATCATATTTATCAATGTACCTATAGTAATTATGGTACCGTTACTGTGTTTATCAATGTACCTGTAATAATTATGGTACCCTATTGCATTTATCAATCTTCCTATAATAATTATGGTACCGTTATTGTATTTATCAATGTACCTATAATAATTATGGTACCGTTATTATATTTATCAATGTACCAATAATAACACTGGTCAACAAAGATTTTTCATCAGAGTAATATTTGTGGTAGCTGGATAGCATTTTTCACGCTGATTCCAAAACTGCATTCAGATTTTTTCTAGCACGTATAGTTTTCAAGATGAAGGCATATATATAACTACACAGATTTAACCATTTTAAATAGGCAAAATACTAATATTTCAACATTTGATTGTGTTTATTTTATTGTTTTTTTAGTTTATTCATCTTATTTATTTCAATTATCTTAATTATACATCTTATGTATTTCAGGTGTGAGCTTTTACGTCTAGCAGCATTGTGATTCAGGCAACAACGCCGTGCTTTGTGTGTCAAAAGATCAGTCCAGTCCAAGAACTTGTTGTGTCAAGTTGGTGTACATTTTTTTTGAATTTATAGTTTGCTCAGGTCAGTCAACATGCCTCGACAATGTAAGAATGACCCCGACAAGTTCTGTTTCGTATGCGGCCAGTTGACAACTAAAACACAGCGACGAAGTATTACAACCGACATTAAGAAAATATACAAGCTATACTTTGGTTGCCATCTAGGTGACCAAGATAAACCATGGGCGCCACATCAAATCTGTTCTGGCTGTTCAAATGGATTACGTGATTGGCTTAACAAAAAGAAAGCTTCAATGCCATTTGCCATACCCATGATATGGAGGGAGCCGAGAGATCATCATGAAGACTGTTATTTTTGTAGTGTGAACTTAATGGGTTTTCTGCCAAGAACAAACACCAGATTGTATATCCAAACTTGGATTCAGCACGTAGACCAGTAAAACATGATGAAACATTGCCCATTCCAATTCCCCCAAGTGATAGGCTAGATTCTATCATAGATGACATGGAAAGTGATGAAGGTGCAACTGGCGTTTCCGGACCATCTACAGAACCAGAGTACACTTTTGAAGGTAGACATTTAGAGCCTAAAAAGTTAACCCAAGGACAGTTGAATGATCTTGTTAGAGACTTATCGCTGTCTAAAGAGAAATCAGAGCTTCTCGCCTCAAGACTAAAGGAGAACAATTTACTTGAGAACAATGTTCGTATTAGTTACTACCGAAAGCGGAATTTTGAATTAACAGCATTCTTTTCAGTAGACGGTCCTCTCTGTTATTGCCATGACATCAATGGACTATTTACAGCCATATCTCAGACGTATGTGGCATCTGAGTGGCGCCTCTTTATTGATTCGTCGCAGAGAAGCCTGAAAGCAGTTCCTTTGCATAATGGTAATATAATGCCATCCATCCCCATTGCCCATTCCGTCCATCTAAAAGAGACATATGACAATATGGATATACTACTTAAGGCAATCAAATACGACAGTCATCAATGGAATGTTTGTGGAGATCTAAAAGTTATAGGAATGCTTATGGGTATGCAGTCAGGATTCACAAATGGATATGTGAAAACTTTCTTGGAAGCAACAAGTCACCTGCGTATAAGGATGGAGTCAAGAACCTCCTTGATGCCTTCAAAGAAATGGAGTGTCGAATGTCGTTAAATATTCACTTCCTGCATTCCCACTTAGATTTCTTTCCTGAAAACCTTGGTGCAGTGAGTGACGAGCAAGGAGAGCGCTTCCATCAAGATATTCAGATGATGGAGAAGCGCTACCAAGGATATTGGAATGAAAGCATGATGGCGGACCATTGTTGGATGCTGTATCGTGACAATCCAGGCCAAATTTACAAAAGGAAATCACACTCACAGCGCTTTTAATAAAATAATGTATATATTCTTTATTTATAAGTACATTGAATAAAGTATATGATGTATTTGTTGTTTAGCATTCCTAAGTGTGATCTATACATCCATAAATTTTCTTATAGCAATATCGAAAACTTAAAAATATCAAAACCAGTGTATCTATATAACTATACGTGCTAGAAACAAAATAAAACCAGATTCGGAATCAGCGCGAAACATTCATTAAGAAAAGTGTGATCATGTTTGTGATGAGAAAAAAAGTTTCATTTTGTTGGCCAGTGTAATTATTATGTCTATATCTATCATTGTGTTTACGCCATTTTCATAAGATCTTTGGTACAAATTACATCTACGGGGATAATATTTATAATTTCTATCATTTCTCTATCTATATCTAGGATTATAATTAGTATCACTATGAAATCTTACATTTTCATTCTTTCGTCCCTTTCAGTACCTTCAATAATATATTTTCTTATCTTATCTATTATTATAATATTTTTCATTCTTATTCCTTGTATATTCAACCTTATCTTTCTTAACATTCTTTCTCTCATATTCAACATTTCCTCGTTCCCTCGACTTGCTTTTATCTCTTTTTATGATATAAAAAGTTATTCTCTAGCCTCGACATATAATACAGATACTCCGTGAGTTCTATACTCGTATAATTAATATACAAATCATACAATTGATCTGTGTACCTTTTATTATTTGACTCATTTATAGGGCCGCAATTCATTTTCTAAACTTAAGTAACAAATGTAAAGAAATTAATTTAATATTTCAATGAATGTAATAAAAAAATTACTAAAATGGAGGAAAAACTTTACATTTATAGCTAAGTAGTATCAAAAAAATAAAAAATGACTTAAAATTTCTTAATGAAAATTTCACAGAAATTATTGACAGGTAATTGAATTGAATTAATAATGCAATATAAATTTATTTTGTTACTAATCTGTTTTCTTTTATATAATATTTCTTAATTATTTTTCTTTGTTTTCAGAAAAGTTTCTTTGTTTTATATACAGGGTGTTTCTAAAGTAACCATCTATTTTGGTGAAATAGGGGGATTTTAAACAATTGTTATATTGGCATAATGGTATGTGCATTGTTATACAAAATTCATGTATTTATAATATTTCAATTGCTTTACACGATTTTTTGTTAATTATTTTATTTTATTTTCAGACCCATATCATTGATGATGAATGTGCAAGAACGGGTTTATGTAGTAACATGCAGGATAAAAGGCATGAAGTGCAATGAAATTAGAGAAAAGTTTGAGAGAAGGTTTCGTAAAACAGGCCCTAGAGACCAGGCTATTCGCGAATTAGTAAACAAATTTATGAGGACTGGATCTGTGCATGACGAGCGTAGATCTGGACGGCCAAGAAGATCTCACGAAAGAATCGAATCTGTTCAAGAAGCATTCGAAGAGGATCCACAATTATCGATTCGGAGGGCATCCCACAGATTAGAAATTCCACAAACAACGGTTTACAGAATTCTACGTTATGATTTAAAGAAAAAGCCATACCACATTCAAGTGTTCCACAACTTACAAGAAGAAGATTATCCACGAAGAGCAACAATGTGTGCCGAGCTTACAAATATATATATATATTTTCATGTTTTAAAGGTGTTTTTTTATAATTCATATTATTTCGTAAAATAGATGGTTACTTTAAAAACACCTTGTATATACAGTATATACAAGAATGGGGACTCGGACACTGTTTACCTTGTATTTTAAAGTACTGTAGCGGATGACGACTGAACAAACGGGAGGTCGAGCTCGTAGACGCTGCTATTTCCACTCTCAGGTTTAAAATGAAGCTTCGAACGTTTCTGACATACTGTATCTTCAGCGGAGAAAAGTAGACGAATGCTGTCGAATCAATGCTGTAGCTTTAACTCCATAACCCCTATCTCTTTAAAACACAGGATGGAGGAGTGGTGTCGAATGAAGAAAGACGCAGAGCGGAAAGCTTTGCTGACACCAAATTATTCAATTATACTCGTAAAATAAATATAGGAAGTTGTTTATTTACGTCCTTCGTTGATATTTGTTGTTCTTGAATTTTGTATCTTCCAGGTCGTGGAATTCGGATAATCTTTCCTTTCGATTCTATCAACTTCGACTTTCGAATGGAGTGTATTTTTCATAGGATAAGAATAATGTTGAAATCTTAGCTAGTTCCCTGGAACATGATATTAGATCTAGAGGAATTTCTCCAAGTACTGATAAGGTTTAAAGCTATTCAAAGTTTAACAGTCCAACTAATGTTAACTGAAATACAGTCAGTGTTAGGACTGATTAATTACTATCGGAAGTTCATACTTAACACTACAAATATACTGTTACCTATACAAGACTTTACTAGGAAAAAGGTTACATTTCACTGGGGAAAGGGACAACAGGAAGCTTTAAATGATAAAGAAATTATATCTACCCAAACACATTCACGACATTGATCCTCACAAACCTTTAAAATTATATACAAATGCTTTAAATTGGACTGCAAAAACAGTGTTGACTTAAGTTGTAGAAAATCAGGAAATGCCTTCTAAATTTTTTCAGCAAACGTTCACGGATACTCAGACTAGGTATCATACTATAGAGAAAGAAGGTCTGTGCATTGTATTATCCCTATATCATTTTAGATCTTTAATACCTGGGAGTAAGATAATAATTAGGACTGATCATAATCCATTAACTAGGCTCACAGTCAGAAAAATATTCTCAACTACAAAATAGTTGGTTTACCACTTTGTGAGAATATGATTTAGCTGGATTTATTAATTGAAAACATAACTGTGTTGCTGATATATTTAATCGCTGTTGTAATTTTCCTGAAATTCTGAAAAATAACGTTGTTGTTGTTGTTGGTTAGCCGATCAGCCCACCCTGATCGAGCAAGCCGGCGGCACGCAGGTAACCGATCGCCCTCTCCGGAGTGGACCAGAGGTTCAGCACACTAGTAATGTTGTGTTGTGTTCTATGCTGTGCTAGAGCGGTACAGTCTGTCATAATGTGTTCAATTGTTTTTGGTGTGCCCTGGCACAGGTGGCAGGTGTCGTCTGTGGAGTTGTCTAGTCTGTGTTTATATGTCTGTAAGTTGTGGTGATGTCCACATCGGAACCGTGCTAAGTTAACTCGATCCGACCTGCTCAGGCTGGTCTCTGACCTGTCAATGGGTGGTGGCTTCGCACCTAGGACCACATTCGGACCGAGTCGTGTCAGTGCTTTGTGGGTTAGGTGTGTATGTATTTTCTCTACTGTGTGATGTCTGTGGGGCGTGCTATGGAATGAAGTATTTGGCTATAATGTCTCTCTGGTGTTACCTTAATGGTGCGAGGTGTTGGTGCATGATTGTACATGTAGTGGCAAGGGTGTTGTGGATTAGTTGTCGCTGTTGCTGTTTAAATGTTCTCTAGTTTTCAGTATTTTTTTTCTGTGTGCAGGTGTTCTATTGGTGTTGTTTGAGTACATCCTATAATGATACGAAGTGCGTTGTTTTGTATTATCTGTAAGGTGTTTATGTGTGTGTTTGAGATAATGAGTGCCCAGCATGGGCTAGCATAGTCCGTAACTGAGCGAATATATTGTTTGTATATGAGTGCTGTTGTTTCCTGCTGGTGTCCAAAGTTTGTGCCTGTTCGTACCCTAAGCGTGTTAAGTCTTGACGTACATTTGTTTTTAATGTCCTGAATGTGGTTTGCAAAACATAATGATGTGTTGTATGTGACCTCAAGTATTTTGGTCCTGTGAGAGTGTGGAATGTTGGTGTTGTTTAGTGTAAACTGTGAAGTTATCTGGTGTTCTTTTGTGTTGCTTGGTAACAAGGTGATAGTTGATTTTGTGGGCGCTACTTTGAATCTATTATGTGTGAGCCAGACTTGTATACTGTTTATGTATGTTTGTAGGTTATTTATAGTGGTGTCGATGTTGTTGTGGGTGAAAAATAACGTTGAGGAGATATGTAATAATAATAGAGTTCAAATAAAATAAATTGAATCTTTTTCTTAGAATTATTGTGAATTCGATACAAATGACTCCTTGCAACTTGAGACAAAACTCTCCACAGAGAATCAATATCATGATATAATAGATTATGAAACTAAAATGAGTGTTGAAATAAAAGCAGTGACAAAGTGTTCCAAAACAATGAAAACATATGATGTTGTTTCGTACGTTCTTCGTCGATATTTGTTCTTCTCGGTTGTTTGTATCTTCCGTGCGTGGGTTCGATTCCCACTTCTGACACCAATTTATTCAGCTATAAAATAAATATAAAGGCCCGTTTCTTTATGCCGTTCGTCGATATTTGTTGTTCTTGACTTTTTCTATCTTCCGGGTCGGGGAATTCGGTTAGTCTTTCTACTCGAGTTTAATAACTTCGACTTTCCAACGAAGTGTATTTTTCAAAGGATCTACAGATCTACAGAAGCTAAGGCTAACAAAGACCCTAAGATCCACTCTAAGGTTAGCCCGAGAGAAAGAAGAAAGTAAGGGGTTAAAAGAAGAGAATATGGGGTTAAGTAAGTAGCAAAACCTATCCCTCGTGGGTTAAAATTAATTCAGAAAAAGAGAAAGAAGGAAACCATCATCATCCGCCGGCCACTGCCGAGAAGTCGGAAAAATAGTCGAAGAGAATACTTCCAGCTGTTGCAGACCGGTCCTCCACTCCATTGGGAGGTAGAGGATGCAGCCCACTCTGCCGGAAAGGGGCGAAAGATGAAAAGAAGTAAAATAAGAACGCATTACAAACCATGCAACACGTTCTGAACTCAAACACTATCATACCATGCAAACTACAGATATACAGTGAAGAGAGTTACAGACATGCAAATGAGAGAGAGAAAAAAAACTATAAAGAATAACAAAAAGTGGGTTAGTTTACTCTACGAGCTACATCTACGTTCGTGTAAGTGTAATTTTTTTTTTTTTAATAATTTCATTGCTGGCATCACACGCTGGCATGTCACAAGCTGGCCTTATCGTTAACAGACTCATCCTCGACCACCACCCCTAGAGCTCCTGTCGCTAATTGTTTTTTTATTTTAAACAACGTTAATATTTTTAAAATGCCTATCTAGACGGTTCTTAAACATATTAACGCTGGTGGAGTTCACGGCGGGCGCAGAAAGATTATTCCATTTATCAATTACTTTAAACGTAAAGAAGTTTTTAGCGATATTAGTAATGAAACGTCTGCCACGCAACTTAACTCTGTTATTACGAGTATTGCTATTATCGAAAGTGAACAGTTTGTCAAAATTTACGTTATCGATGTTATTAACGATTTTGAAAACTTCAATAAGCTCCCCCCTTAATCTCCTAGTTTCGAGTGAATGTAAGTCTAACTCTTTAATCCTATCTTCATAAGGATTACGTTGAGTAATAATGATGAAATTAGATATTTACAGAGGGTTGGCAAAAATAAATAGACACCTTCGGTTTTTCCATAGTTTTGTTTAATAATAAAAGTTAATAAATACTAACAGATTTATTGAATCATTATATTTATAGTCGCGTTGCTTTCCCTTTTCCATTATGTAAAGTTAACGCACGTTCTGGCATTCCATTGATAAGCTTTGCCATTTGTTCTTGAGGACAATCATCGTGGTGTCTTTTTACTTTTGTCAACCCTCTGTCGTTCTCAGGCGAAGTCCTTTAATTGCTAAGCTCTCATGAAGCTACACGCCCATATATATATATATATACTTCGGTAAAGGGATTTACATGAATTGGGGATTGAAGGATCATTTTTAAAAACCCATTTTCTTATACTTCAGTTTGGTTTTTCCATCATTTTTATATATATATATATATATATATATATATATATATATTATATATATATATATATATATATATATATATATATATATATGCTGCAAATTCATCCCATATATATATACACCCACGGGGTAAATAAGCAGATTCCAAGACCTTTCGTATACAGTATTTCTACATCTCGTTAGGGAAAGAGCAAAGAAAGTATAGGAAGAAGGATTTGTGTACAGAGTAAGTAAAAGTGACAGGAAAAATTAGCCAAGGATTAACAAGTTGTAATGAAGAGGAAAAAGGTATTTAACAAGATATAGTCCAATTTGTAAGCTCACGAGAACTGCTATTGCAGTTATTTATAAAATACAGGGTGTCCATAAATTATCTTTACAAATTCAATTGAAAATGAATTGAATTTGTAACGATAATTTATGGCCACCCTGTATATAAATTCACGCTCTAAAATGTTCCTTTTAGAAATTTAGAACCTTCAAAATTAATATTATGATTATACAGGGTGGGCCAAGATAAAAAGCCCCCATTCAGTTTTAAAGAACCCGAATAAGGCCTCTTTATCTTGGCACACCCTGTATTTCCACATATGGTTAAATAATGCATTAGCACTATTTGCAAATAACTCCTTCGTAACGGTAGAAGTCGTGTGACAGAGAGGACCTACTGCTTTACGTGGGATCCGAACAACGGGTGGCTACATCATCTGAACGCAGAGAATGGTCATACATCCATCTATTAAATGGACTCAACGTCGCTTAATCTGGATGACCTGACTGGAAATGCTACACCATAATCATAATAAACAGAACATTATCTAAAAAGTGAAATAAATATATGAGGAAAATGATGATTAAAACTGAAAAATATAATTCAAAGGAAAAAATTCCAAGACACTCCATTTATGCTGAAGTCAGACGAGGCGTTCAAGGCTAAACGAAAGCGCTATGTGTCAGTAGTATGACCGAGAAAATGTAGAGTGCAATGCAATTGCATGTAACCTTGCAACATTGCAACGTGCAACCTTGCAACCCCCTACTCTTTCCTTTCTCTCGGGCTAACCTTAGAGTGGATCTTAGGGTCTTTGTTAGCCTTAGCTTCTGTAGATCTGTAGAGAGTGTTTCTGAACCCCCTTTCACCACCCCCGTAAAAATTCAGGACTGACAACTCTCAATGCTCTAAGAAATATAGCAGAGAAAAGAGAAGAGTTAATCGCGGGATGATGGTCAGAATAAAAATGCACATAAGAGTTATTAGTAGGCTTACAAAAAACTTCAAATTTGAACTGATTCAAGCATCTCCGAATATTTAGATCCAGAAAAGATAGACTTCCATCTTTTTCTTTTTCAACCGTGAACTTAATAGATGGGACTAAATTGTCGAGCCTATCATGAAATAAGTCAACATCCAAATTGTTAGGCCAAAGGCATAAAATATCATCATCAAATATCATTCATATCATCTTTAACCAGGTTAAAATTAACAATAGTAGGCAACATTCTACTCTGAAAAAATTCCATATACAGTATAAGTTAGCTAATATCGGTGAGAGGGGATTTCCCATCGCCAACCCAAACGACATGCACGAAACTTATTCTGACCATCATCTTTCGATTAAATCTTTTTTCTCTGCTATGTTTCTTAGAGCATTGAGAGTTGTCAGTCCTGAATTTTTAGATTCCGAGTTATGCAATATCATGAATATTGGTTCTAAATTATGTTTTCCTATTTCATTTCTAGATAACTGACTTAGGAAAGCCAAGAATAGTTATTATAATAGTGTATCTGTAAAGGAATTTGAGCGTAAAAATATCCTTAGCCTACCTTACCATGTTAATTTTCAATATCTTCCGACTTTACTTAAAGCAATTGGTATCAATGTAGCCTTTAAGTATAATAATACTGTTAAATCACGCCTAATAAAGAATATCCCGGATAATGCGGTTGGTTGTGTGTATTCGATCAGATGTAAACAATGTAACTCAGTACATATAGGCAAAACGGGTAAAATGTTAGACAGGGTAAAACAGCATAAATATGCGTGTAGACTGTAGAACGACAAATAATTCTAATGCATTGTTTAACCATATGTACAGATGTAATCATAGTATCAAGTGGGATAGTTCTAAAGCGCTTGTTAAAAATACAGATATAATTGAAAGGAATATTCTAGAATGTGCATTTATACATTTTAAAAATAATTTTAATAACAGTGCGGGAATGTATAAAATTGGCAATACCTGTTAAAATGCCTTTTGCCTCTAATTAACTCTTGTTAATCATGTGCCAATCTTTTTATTTTTCTGTCCCGCTGTACATAGGTATATATTTTTGTCATCTCGCCTTCTCCCTTCATTCCCTGAGAATGTGTACTTCTCAATACACGAAAGATCTTGGAATCATTTTTCTTTTTCCTTGTGGGTTTGCATCATTCATTCATTTCACGTGTTTAATTGTGAAATTCATCATTATATATATATATATATATATATATATATATATACAGTAGCCGTCAAATGTTGTGGCGGGTCACGCAAACCCGCCAAGACATTTGACGTTTCCATTCATACCCTCCCAGCCAGCTCGTATGGGTGGAATTATAAATGTGGCTAATCTGGCATCTTGCCTGGTCCCGTAGCAACACCTCGGAGCTCAGAATGTCATTCCTTGTTCATCCAAGCGTGAAGGGGGAGAATTGTTTAGTGGCCGATATTCCGGTGCTTGTGTCTAAATTCAACTGTATTTTTCAGATTGTTGTGATTGCTCAGTGTGACATGGTACCTACGCGCATTATATCTCAGGATACTATCAGCCGTATGTACGCCCTGCATAAGGGGTTTTGGTGCAAAAGCTATTGTGGAAACGACGGAGTCGCTCAAAGAACTGTTGAAGGGTGGCTCCAGCGCTGCAGGGCGGCAGTTGTTGATAAGACACCCACACATTTACCAAAGTCTGGACGGCCACGTAAATGTAGTAAAAAGCCTTTGAATGTTATTAAAAGACAGCTGAATGCCTCGCCTACAAAAACAGCACGTGAAATAAAGGAAACTTATCCTGCATTACTGGGTAACGTGTCCGTAAGAACTATGCAGCGTTATTCGCTACGAGATCTCGATCTGCCAACGAGGAAGGCAGCAAAGAAACCTCTCTTGACCGCCCGCCACAAAGCAAAACAAATTAGTTTTGCTAAGGAAATTAAAGACTGGCCTTTGGAGAAAGTGCGGCGCATTTTTTGGTCAGATGAAAGTGTTTACAGTGTCGGGTACTAAACGAGGGAAGGTGAGACGGCCCCGGAAATCAGACAGGTTCGACCCACGGTACACCATGAAGACTGTAAAGCACCCTGATTCAGTTATGCTGTGGGGTTGTTTTTCTTATTATGGAGTGGGTAATTTAATTTTCTTAGAGAAAGGTGTTACCAGGAACAGTGAAAGGTACCTTGATTTATTGTATGACAATCTGGAGGAGTGTTTTGACAAGTGTAATGCAGACATTCATGCAGGATGGTGCTCCCTGCCACACAGGTAAACAAGTGAAAGAGTGGTTTGATTTGTGTGCTCTGGATTACTTTAAAGACTGGCCTGGTAATAGCCCAGACCTTAATCCTATTGAAAATTTATGGTCGATAATGAAAAAACGACTCCAGGATGTTGACACTAGCTCGGTTCCTAAGTTGAAAGCAGCCTTAGTGAAAGTGTGGGAGGAGATACCTGCAGAACATTTGCAGAAACTTGCAAACTCGTTGCCTCATAGGCTACATGAGGTTATTAAGAAGAAAGGAAATACCACAAAGTACTAAAAGGTATGTTTTATGAGTGTTATTTGATGTTTTTATGTTGCGCTGCTGTTGCCGGGGATGATGTATGACTGGGAATATAAAATTTCGTGACGGGTTTGCGTAACCCGCCACAACATTTGACGGCTAATCTATATACCGTAAGTTGGGGTAATTGGGCACTATGTGGGGGAAACGGGCACACACTAATTTATTTATAAAATGTCCTATATAAAACCTATTAATTTTATTTTTTCTGTTCTTTTCAATTGCTAATAAGATAGCTTAGTTCCCCAGCTATCCTTTACCTCTAAATCAAGACTAAAATACAAAAATAATAAGCAGTCTTTTGCCCTTCATAGTATAGCAGTAACAATTTTCAAGAAATCGTGGAAACACAATCTGGAAACGCTAAGGGTAAGTTACCTAGGATAGAATTTAGCTAGAGTACTCTACTTAGGCTCGTTTACTGGACATATCCCAAGGTAGGATAGCAACAAGTAACAGGTTTCTACAATTAAGCATTACCGGGTAATGGCAGGGGTTACTCAAGTGGGGTAACTGGGCACAATCAGATGGGGCAATCAGGCACATTAACTAATTACACTAGACAACACAAGACATACATAATCTTAGTCTTTATATAATGTAAGACTATGTTTGTTTGTTTGCCAACAGAACCGGAGTCATGGTACAGAACTACAAGCTGCATGGGCCGCCAAAGCCACCCCGGACCTACACAGAGGATAGAAGAAGAGAAAGAGTTCGCTGTGAATGGGTTTAAAACAACATGCATCTACCCACTTAACAGGCAGAGAGTTATTAGGAAACTTACAAGGACAAATGTGCCTGAATCTTCTCAACACTTGGTTAGCCCAACGCTGCTTGACTGTCTCACTGAAATCCGAGAAGCAGCAGCTACTAAACCAGGGGCTGTCCGGCGTGGAAACGCAATTCGAATCGAACCAGGGAAGAGTGTTTCCTTAGACGAGGTTGCAGCAGGTAGTTCTGGCCAACAATCCCAGCCAAAACGAAACCCAAAGAGGAAGCTAAGAGTCGAGTCATCAGATGAGAGTGACTCTCCTGATGACGTGTCTCCTGTTTCCACCTCTGAAGATGAGGTAGACTTGCTTCCTTCCCCTGATGAGGGCCACGATGTCTCTGCAAGTTCTCCCGTACCGGTGGGTACAGGTGAATCTACCTTGAAACTCGAGACAGGAGACTTCGTACTTGTATGATTTGAGGGGAAGACACCAACCACGTCATACCATTTTGTAGGGAAGCTTGTGAATCTGGAAGGTACTGGTAGTGACTCCTGGGACATTAGGTACTTTAGGCGTTGCTTTGATCGACCAAATACTGAATCCATTTCCTTTAAAGAGCCAACAAACCCTGACCTCATGTTAACAAAAAACACTGACATTGTCCTGAAGCTCCCAAAACCTGCATGCGTAAAAGATCGGTTAGAGTTTCGAAATGTGTTTCGTAATTTTCTTTTGCGGTAGCTGTTAGGTCTGTTGTATGTACGGTACCATTTTTTGCGTAATAATTTGTACGTACTAATGTGTTAAATATATGTATTACCTACCTATGTTTATGTTACTTAATAGCTGTCAACTGTATTGAATCCCTTTATACAATAAAAAAAGATATGTGCCCGATTGCCCCACATGATGAGGTAAATGGGCACCCACCTTGTTTTGATTATAATGTATTTGTTTTTAATCCTTAAATATGCCTATGGTTGCAAAAGGTAGCCCTAAGTGAGTTATTCAAAAACATGTTTCACTTTTGTAATTAGTCCGCAGAGTTCTATTATATCTGCAAAAAAATGCGAAAAAATGTGCCCAATTACCCCAACTTACGGTACGTATATACGAATTGTATGTATGTGAACTCCAAGGGGTAACCTAACCTAGATGCTCAGGCGCACCCAAAAATATATGTATGTGAGTGTGTAAATATTGGTAGCCTAAACACCAGAAGGTATAGAGAGATCCTTTCAGTGCGGCGTCTCGAAGCATTTTGAATTCCTCAGCATCGTAATGTATTGGTGCCTAGGCGCTCTTTTAAACAGAAACTGAAATATGGTAAACCAAATTTAAACCAAAAACAAATCTTTTGTC
>JAJOZX010000039.1:1710000-1792500 GCA_023014485.1 Bathynomus jamesi
AATATAATAATAAAAGCTATACTGTGTATATTCTTACAATTTAAAATAATTAGCTGATGAAGTTACAATTACAGTGTGTATATATATACATAAAACCTCACACAATACATCGACTGGCTACAAACGGGAACCGTTTTTTATCTGCATGCATACCAGTTCATCATTCCGTTCAGTGTCACACAAGTCGAATAATTTTAAAAAAAATTGTAAATTCGTTCCCGCGGACCATATGCATGAGAAAACACAAACAGTACATGCCACAGACATTGCTGTAGTAGCTCTGGAATCGGTAAGGATTCCACACTATCTGCCGAATTTACAGTTGTTCGAGAAATTTTACAATAATAGCATCATTCCATGGATATCCTACCAGTGAATTAAAGTAGTACATTCGCTCCTTTTTTAAAAATAAACGGTTATCGAAAGAATCTCTTCTCCACCGCTAACATCCTATTCAAAATAAGTACGCCGCAGTGTTTCGTGGTTGGAGGTTTCAACGTTTCATTCTAAGCAAATAGGCCAATGAATTTGGGGCGTGTGAATCGATCACTCTTCATTACTCTCTGGGGTGTAAACGTGTCCATTTTTAAAAGTCTGTGACGATGGCCCTAAACCTGTAAACTTCGATTAGTGCTTGCGATTCGAGGTAAACTACTACATTAATAGGTGCGACTGGCGGCTTGTTGAATTCTAACATGACTGAAATGTTCCCACTCTGCTGTGGGCTTATGTGTGTGTTTATACTCGCTGATAAATCGGGGGAGAGGTCAAAGGGGTGATGATTGACGCTCTCAGCGAATTCCTTCTGCGTTACGCCGATTCCTAATTCGTCGCAAGTACCGGCAATATGTGTAAGATTTCTATACGCTTTCGAGCAAAGTGAAAACTCGTCATCTGTAGAATAATTCGTTTTCAATATCCCACCTAAAGCCAACCCATTGACGTACAGGGTTATATTTTTAAGGCCGAAATTTTCGGTCGTTTTGTATTTGCCATTCACAGAAGCGTGTTCCTGCATCCCAATTAATAGCCTTTTAGGTAGTGTTCCAAGGGCAACATTTTCTATCTGCTTCGATGTTAACCCTGATGGTACTGTGAACATCTTAAGTTGGACTCTATTAATTGGGTATTTCACTGTGGCATATAGTAAATTATTTTCAAATTCCATCTGCTAAACAGAGTTTAATTTCACCATAATATGAATCACCACAGACTTCGCTCCCTTTTCTTGGCCAGCACTTAGACTTAAACAAATCTTAGGGCTTGTACGGGTGAGTTTTATCTTCATATCGACCTCATTCACAAGCAACTTCTCCTGTGAGAGCGGCCAAAGCATTCATATATCTTCTTTTTAGAATTTTTAAACTTTTCTTTTATATTACTTTCATCTTTAGCTTGATAATAACCTTCTGAAGTTAAAAAGGTATCCTTCGCTTCCTTTGAAACGTTGAGGACATTTTCCAGATAGGCCCGTAGGTGGTAATAGCCAGACGCTGCCGAGATGTTGACCTGATTTAAATATACGTCACACTAACTGAATATGGAGTGTAGAAAGTTTGTTTCTTGGTATACAACGTAATCGTTTTCGCAATCCTTTCCATCTGAATGTGCTATTCGTAGTTTAGCGTACATGTGCACACAGCTTGGGTAAAAAAAGTAAGGGCCTGAGCTAGGGATCACGAACTCTATCGGAGCACTCGGCAAGCTAATAATGTTTAGCGGATTAACTGTAATAAAGTCGCTATGCTCTATAGATATTTGTGTCGGGGGCATGTCAAAGAGGGCCAGCTCCGATTTACAACATTGTGAACTACAAGGATAGATAAAACGTGCCATGCGCGTCAGAAATAGTGACATCTCTCGACAAGTAGTAACCAGTCTATGATTCATGAGAGCAACGTCCTTAGCTTATATCAGTTAAAAAAGTGGTCAACCACAGGTTTCATGCGCTTAGAACACTTCTTTTTTGATGTTCTTTTACGTTTAACGCCACAAGTTGGTAACCCGTTCTTCTTCTTCTTTCCCCATCCAGTGTGCTTCTTCTTCCCGCCACCACGCATTTTTCTCTTTGCTTCTTTTACGATTTCGTCCCGTGTATGTACGATTTAAATGTTTTTTTAGAGCTTCTTTAGGCTTGGCCCCGGCTATTATGTCTTCTACAGTGTTAAGACCTGATTGTAATCAGGTCTTAACGCTGTAGATATCACTGTAGACATCAGGCATGATATCTTTCTTGCCGAGATATCTGGCACCACTCTTCAGCAAGGGGACAGCCGTAGGCAGTACGGTTGAGAAAATGGACCCAATCCCGCTCCCGCGCTGGTATCTGACCCCTCTATAGACTGTGAACGGCTTCTGGTCATTCTATCACAGTACGACGGAAGTGAAGTTTCACTGTCAAGCTCCCGTCAACGAATGGAAAACTTTTCCCCTCAATCGTTCTTATATATATTGAGATACTGGTTAGTACTAGGTTAGTTGCGACATTGACATAATGAAGCTTGTCGTATGTGATGCTTAAGCTCCTTCCTCTATGATTGGGAATGTGGGCGATGCGCAGCAGACGCGCCTGGGTATCCCCAACAAACTGATGTTCCATGATATTGCTGTAAATATAGCACATCTCCGGGGGGAGGGTCTCCATCGTTCAATTTCTCCAATTTCAGCTGATACAATAAGCTGCACAAGTCATGTTGTGATTCGTGAAAAGTATCTCTTTGGAAGACTGCCTCATATCTGCCCTAGGTTATAATTTTGAACAGCCCTTTGTCTTTAATATTTCTGTTGCCTTTGATTTTGGAGTCAAAGTATGTATCGGGATATCTTTGTTTACGATTTCGTATACTAAATCAGCCGTCAGATTTGAACTTTTCAAACTACCATTTAAGTCTCTCACAACATCCTCGGCTATGTCATATTGACCCGGTCCTAGTGTTACTTCTGTAGTGTAGTACTGTGCCTTCCCACTCAGGGAGGAGCGCATGTTATCGTCCCGAGTTACTCCGGACTTTTCACACATCACGATTTCTCAGAACCGTAAAAACGGGTTCTTTATTATCAATACTTAAAAACTTGGTAACTAATTGAAATTCGCATATTCCTACCTCATATGATTCACGGTCCAATTCAATGGGTCTATGGAGTTCTGTTACAAAGTTGGCCAGACTGTTGTTAGGATGTACAGGCAGAGAAGAAGAGGACGGGAGTGTGACGTAGAAGTGGTTAGGTGTCATGTTGTATACTATTTAAGCGTCATTATTGCATCAACTTTTATATAGGTGTTGAAGCTTTCTGGGTACCCTAGCCATTATACCAGGTACAATTTTCTCTTTCCTGAACCTTTGCTGCCTAAAATTTTTTCAATTTTAACACTTTTTTTCCTAAATTAAATGTCACTTTCTGCAGATCCTCGCTGTAAAAGCCCACTGCAATTTCTTCCCCATTCAAATCTTCAACGTAATACAGCATCACCTCGTCTTTACGTCTCATAGCCCTAACTTTAAAAATCTCACGTGTTCAACCTTCCTCAAATCCCTTCGCAAATTTATTCCCGAACGTGACAGCCTTACATAATCATTGATTTTGAAACGCCTAGAGCGTGGTGGCACTCTATGAATATCTTTTCTCACCTCACGTTCTCTTTCTAAAGTTTCGTTAGGTGTTGTTCCAATCGCTCGGTAGTGTGAACGGTTGTAGGATGAGGCCAGCGAATCCAGAATGTCTATATATCTGTATGTGTTTTTATGTGTGAAATAACGATGTATGCGCTCTTTTATGGTAACTGAACTCTTTCAGCTAAACATACCTTATGTATGGAATTGCTAGTATAATAACTGATATTAAACTCTGCCAACATGTTCTGAAAAGCTCGGCCTATGAATTCTTTCCCCATGTCCGGACAAAAATTGCCAAGAATCCTGTTTTATTTCAACATCAACGATTTGGTGGCTTTAGCAACTTTTTCAGGCGATTAATTTTTCAGGGGAATTAGCCACAAATATCTAGAGAATACATCTATTACGAATAGGATGTAGCGGTAGCCTCCATTATACATTGAATATCTCTGCATCTCTGTTAAATCCGCCTGCCAAATAGAATCTACCGAGGCTGCTGTTATCTTGGCTGTTTTAAACATTTTTCTCGCCGGCTTATGAAGTGTATAAGCATCCCTCTCCCGCAAAAACCTCTTTTTTCCCTACTTCCTCATTATAAACACCTCTGTACAGTCTATTAACGCCACCGTAGAAGGCTGGGTTAGAAATGTCATAATAGCGTTTTCTTAATATGTTAGCCATTTGCGTATTTTAGAGGCGCGCGGATAGTGTTGGCCGTTGTTGTTTGGTCCTCTCTTCCTCCTCTTCAGAGATGTTACCGCTGGGTGCGAAGGCGTGTTCAGCTGTGGTACACGCGAGGCTTGTCCCAAGTCTTTTAACCTGTTCAGATTACCTATCAGTGTTTTTTGGACGTTTATTTGCCTTAGTCTTGCTTTAATATGTTACCATCCTGATGGTGAGGGCACGACTTGGCGAGAAAGTGGGATTGGTGAGAAAATCCTGTACCTTTCATCCTTCAACAACAACCTCACCTGTATCGGCCCATTGTAGAAAGGGATCCTCACTCAATAGATTATAAAGACTTAAGCCTTTATTCCTCAATGTATGTGGGAGACTGCTTTTTAACACATGCTTGATATGTTGCGGGGTCGCCCCGTTGTTCTTTGACTGTTCGTCTCTAGCTTCGGCCCCAGGTCCTACGCCGCCACGCTCAACGTCAACAGCGCTGTACCTAATAACTACGGGGACCTCTGTCGGATTCTTATAATTTTCGTACTCATGAAGAAATTTCTGCAGAGTTTCTTGGTATAAGTTTCTTTTCTTATCAGGAGACTTTTCACTGTTTATGTAACAATTAGCTTTCCATTCTTTTAAGTCTGCTTTTACGAGGTTTTAGAACCATATCTGGACTCTTTGAGCTTTGTAGTGAAGCATACACCTCGTGTGGAATCGCGACTACTTCCTTCATTATATTAAACTAGTCAGTAAAGGCCCCAAAACTGAAAATAAGATGGATAGAAATGATCCCCCTCTTTGTACAATAATTCGTTTTTTCTTCTCCACAGTTTGGCTTTTACAAGCGAGTGCGCGTATTATGTTCTTGTAACAACATAGGAGAGCCTTCTGAGGGGATTTCATTGGCACATTACATTTTATAACGTTAACACAGATTTCACAGATGTATTTTAAAAAATCCGAGTCGATATTTTTAACAAACAGCTGTTGCAGTGCCAATGGCAGTCGATGATAGATTTTTATTAATTCACGATATTTCTTTAACCTCTTTGTCATTCTGGGATATACACCTCGTTTGGGGATATATTCGTTCCTAGAAGCACCCTAAACGTGTTTCGCGGGTGAAGGTCACAAACCAAATATCTGTAACGTTGGCTTGTAGCTTCTTTATAAACTTCGGAAAACTCCTTACGCTGATTCGGGAACATTTGATTGGCTAATACCCCAATTTGTGACATCTCTACGTTCTGCGAATAAGACTAGATATTGTATATTTAGTGACACATCGCGCATGTATCTATTTTTGAAAAATAGATTCTGATTGATGAAGAATACTCTTTTGTTAAGGTGGTGTGAGAACAATTTAAATGTCTCGGAAAACGTTTTATTCATTTCTAGTATGACATCATCAATTACAATGACCGTATGCTCACTACCCTTCAACGAACTAACATCATAAACACCTTTGTGGAACAAAATATCATATTGGTACTCGTTGAATACGGGCTGGTATGTCGAATAGAACGATATGACTTTATGCACAAAATTTGAGCAGTTTTCGCTTAGCTTTAATAATTTTAAGCATAAACACACTTTTACCACATCCTGTACGGCCAGATATAATACATGTGGAGGGGCTTGTGAACCTGAATTTTTCTACAGAATCCATCTCTAACACGTCACACTCTTAAGAGGAACGTTTACAAAATATAATAAAATTTTAAGTGATGTTCCTTATATTCTAGTCTTGTTTTTTTTCATCTTCCCCAGAACCGTGAATGATAACGACGATGAAGTACTGTGCCAGCAACATGTCCCCATCATAGACATTGCAGATGAGGTTGATGATAACGATGACACTGTAGTTGATGTTGAGGCTACAGACTGTACCATCAACCACGCTAGCGTTCCGGAACCCCCCAGCAACGCCCACTGTAGCACCCAACGCGATAATTCGAGGAGAAAGCGGATGCATGACGACGCTGCTGAATCGCCTTTCACGTCAGGTGTAAAGCGCGCCGGGAGTGCTTCTGTTGTTAGGTCCACAGTAATAGAGCCCCAGCCCTCTACGTCTTACGACAACCCCCACAGTAGTTCCTTCTACAAATAAAAGTATGCCCCCTTATTCCTGTTCAATACCGTCCGTATCCACCACAGCAGCATCTCATTCTGTAGACAGTAGCATAACATTCGAGCTGGTGCGCACCGTCAAGCCCCACCCCAGCCCTGACTAGAATCCGGTACGTTGTCAGGGTCGATCCGCGAACCGTGTATAGCAGCGGCGTTGAACACGGACTGCGACGTGTAGTCGAACGTATTGTGGAGTTTGCCCTTCAGAGCAGTGAGGGACGTGAAGCAAAGACGTGACTGTTCTTCGGGTTCGGGTCAGATGACGGAGATATAGATGATTTTTTGGTAGCAATAACCTACAGGCGCTTGGCTGCTGTGGATGTAGACTACATTTTGTGTCGTACAATGCAGGCCTTTCAAAGCCGCATAACATTCAACATGGACAACTTCACAATAGATATAGACTATGTTTTCCGTGTTGCGGGAAATACGGCCACACCTTATACTCTTAACTTTGGTAGTTATCAAATATTCAGAAACCACACAAATCTTGATCGCGGTTGCGGCTTTATAGCAATAGTCTTGGCTCATGTGTTTACTGTGCTAAATACGGTTGCACATAATATCTGGATGCCGACGGTGTAGTGCAGCGTGCACGTAAGTTGGCCGCAGACTGCAAGCTCAAGTTTACTTTAATATGGGGCTTGAAGATTTGAGAAGGGTAGAGCAGAAAATGAATGTTCGCATAGTTGTATTTGGATTGGATGATCGTCGTAGGACTGTGTATGTTTTTAAAAGCAGTGTGAGAGACCGTACAAGACCTCAACTTATTTTACGGCTGTCATGGACAACGTATCTCCCCATCCGCAATATAAGGGCTCTTTACGCGAGTTATGATAAAAGTCGAAAATATGGCAGGCACCACGATTTGTGTAAGGGTTGCCTCGAGTTTGTGGACGATATAGTGAAACATTGTAAGGATTGCCAAATGGTATGCGAGCAGTGTAAAAGCTCCAAATGTGAAAGTCGTGTAGTTAAAGCTGAGAAGAGAGACTGTAATGTATATAGACGCACATTTTTCAATAATAACTGCTTTGAATTCCATAAATCAAATGGTACGTGCAGGAAAATGAGGATCTGCGAATGTGGCATGTTTCATATGATGGATAAATGGAGAAAATTCACGCATAAATGTGATGAAATTTACTGTTCTACATGCTATGAGAAATATAAGGCAGATGGTATAAAGCATGTATGTTATATGAAAGTTGCTAACTCTAAAAATAAATCTTGTATAACTGTATGCTACGATATAGAGACCTACACGGATGCAGACACCAAAAAGGTTATCCCACATCTACTTGTAAGGCAGACTATCTGCAACGTGTGTATGAACGTCGAGTGTAATGAGTGCCGCGAATGTGGTAAAAGAACAAGCGTTTTTAAAACGAGCGCACACGACACACCCGTGAAACTCTTTGTGTTCTATATTGTCAAGTTAGAAGACAAGTGAAAAAAAATGACTGTATATTCTTGCTCATAACGGCGCAAAATTTGACACAATTCCTTTATAAGGAACTGCTTGAACACGAATCATCAGAGATATTTCCAGGCGATCCCTTGAAAAGAGGAAACAAGCTTATACAGATGCAAATAAGAGGTAATGTTCAGTTTAAAGACACTTTATTATTCACACGTTGTAAATTAGCCAAGCTACCCAAGTTGATGGGCGTAGCCGCCGAAGTTTCAAAAGGGTGACACTTTAAATTACGTAGGACTACCACCACCCAAACATTACTTTAACTATGCCAACATGAGTGATAGTGAGCATGAAGATTTTGACCGCTACTACAACAGTTTTAATGAAGATAATCCTTACAATATAGCAGATGAATGTGAACGTTATTGTGTGAATGACGTACTCGTACTTAGAGTATGTGTCCATGCCTTTAGAAGGATGTACATAGTTCTATTCAACTGCGACCCGTTACATGCCTAAAGATACACTTGCCCTCATTCACAGAAACAACCCACGCAGTTATGGGCTCATACACCTGCAGCAACACACCGGTGTATACATAAAACATGCCCGCCACACGGGGAATTGGCTATTAAGGTCAATGGTCGTGTTTTTGGGGTGGATGGTCTAAGCGAAGACCGTGCCACTGGTGAGACGACGGCATACTCCTTTAACGATTGCTGGTCGGATAGCTGCCAACGTCCTGAGTGTGGAATCGTAGGAGATATCCATGGTAGATCTCCTGCCGACAGTCTCACATGGACCCGCACCCGCGATCAACTTATAGGCTCCCAGTTCACTCACAAGATTTTGTGGGAGCACGAATATGATGCACGGATGGATACAGATGGACAGTACAGCGAAGAAATAAACACCCTCAAGCGTTCAATGGTGCTGGATCCTCTCAAATGAGGCGATAGTTTGTTTGGTGGGAGTACAAACCCCTTCAAACTATACTTTCCACGCACGTACGGAGGCCGTGAAACTCCATTACTACGACTTGTGTTCTTTATACTTCTACGTGAAGAAGAACAACCCGTACACCTGAAAAGCTGGTGGGCCCCACCCTGAAAACCGTTGAAGAGTTCTCAGCTAATTTGAACGAGAACTATTTCGACCTTTCTTTCGTAGATGTACTCCCCCCTCGCGATATATGGATGCCAGTCTTACCCGTCGTTATAGATCACAAACTCCTGTTCCCCTGTGCGTGAAGTGCGCAGGGGAGAACAATGGAGCATGTAATCACACAACCAACCAGAGGAAGCTCAGAGACGTATATACAAGTCCTGAGCTGTCCCTTGCCGTTCATCACGGTTACAGAATATTGAAAATCTACAGATCTACAGAAGCTAAGGCTAACAAAGACCCTAAGATCCACTCTAAGGTTAGCCAGAGAGAAAGGAAAGAGTAGGGGGTTAAGAGAAGAGAAGAGAATAAGGGGTTAAGTAAGGAGGAACACCTATCACTCGTGGGTTAACATTCATTCAGAAAAAGAGAAAAAAGACTCACCATCATCATCCACCGGCCACTGCCGACAAGTCAGAAAAATAGTCGGAGAAAATAGGAGAGGGGTGAAAGATGAAAAGAAGTAAAATAAGAACGCTTACAAACCATGCAAACACAGTCTTAACTCACTCACTGTCATACCATGCAAACTACAAACATGCAAGAAAAGAGAATTACAGACATGCAAAGTAAGGAGAGGATAAGAAAAAAAAAGTAGGTAAAGTTAAACAAAAAGTGGGTTAGTTTACGCACAAAAAGTGGGTTAGTTTACGAACAAAAAGTGGGTTAGTTTACGAACAAAAAGTGGGTTAGTTTACGAACAAAAAGTGGGTTAATTTACGAACAAAAAGTGGGTTAGTTTACGAACAAAAAGTGGGTTAGTTTGATATATGAGGTGTGGAGATTTTAGAAGCTCCCCAACCTCTTCACACCATATATAAACACTTTTTTGAAGTATAAATTGGAAGCATCAGGGTATCCGCGAGAAGTTGAGGCCGAAAATGAAAAATCGGCATATATTCAACGCTACCGTGATCGTGAAGGGACACAACTTGAACGAGACCAAATTGCGAAGAACCCAGGCAAGCACTTTAGTGCAAAGCTGTGCCTAAATAGTTTGGGGAAAATTTGCTCAGAATACAGGCAAGGGGAACGTCCACCTAGCTCAAGGTTATAACAAGGTGTGAGATTACGCCAACACTCCCGATAAAGAGGTCATGGAGATTGTGAATGTGGGTAATACGTACATAATAAAGTACAACAGAACCGAATTGGCTACAGATACATCACGTCTCACAAACATACCTGTAGCCAGTTTCACAACAGCATACGCCTGCATCAAACTTTAGAGTCTACTGCATCTTTTGGCCGTTGGGTTCTGTACGCAGATACAGATAGTGTGATATTCACGGAGAGGGAAGGTGAATACATGCCACCTGTTAGGGAATTCCTTGGAGAGGTGACTGACGAGATCAAGGATGTGTAAAGAGATAGCTAAGCTGATTCTTTTGTCTCAACAGGCCCAAAAACGTAGGGGTACGGGTGAGGGTGGGGGAGGAAATGAGACATATCGTGAAGGCGAAAGGCATCACGCTTAACCAAGCGAAACGGCGGATCGTCAACTTTGATTCGCTGAAGGAGCTAGTGAGCTTAGAAGATGAGGGTGACCAACCACCCCAGCTGACTGTAGGGACTCACAATTTTCGGGCACAAAAGCTGGGGTGCGTGAAGTAACTTAGGGGGACGAAAGTGTGTCGTAGCACGTATAGGAAACGCTAGCAGGTGCCTGGCACCTACGATACTGTTCCTTTTGGATACCTCGAGGCGTGAATATTGCTGTTATGTTAGCGTATATTTACTTGTTGACGAAATTTTACAGTTTATTTATTTTTCTATTTATTACATGTAATTGTTTCATCTGGTATTTCATTTTCACCTTCGTGTGTGTGTGTGTGTGTGTGTCACGTGACTCATGCTGCTACTCGGGACATATCTTCTTCCTGGGTACCCAGTTGACCTCCGCATGCCCTGGTTCTCAGACGTGTCTTTTTAACTGTTAAAGAATTCTCGAGTAGAAGAAAAAACGATCGCTTCCAATGATGTTGCATGCTCTACATTCCTGAACTGGTACTCAATAAAGTCTACAGATGTGGTGAACACCCAAAGAATTTCTAGTCATCCCTCCTTTGATTCGTTTAAGACCACATTAATTCGTGCGAAGCATGAGGAGCACGACGTCCAAATACTCTATGGTTATTCCAGCGAGAGCATTACAGGGTTTCGCGGTACAAACGATGTAATGGATTATACTGCAGGATTAAGCTGCACTAGAGCGCTCATATATCGTGAAGTGAAAAAAGCCATGCTTGCAGAAGAGAAGCAAAGGATCTGGGTTGTGAACCTTGTTGATGATTGGTGTGACAGGAGATATTACGCCATGTTACATCACACCGAGTACGCGTACAGTGGGGTTGTGAAAGTAAATCTTGTGATTATGAACAGTTTGAAATATTTCTACCACTACATCCATGTATATAATGACGAGGTGCGTAACGAAGTTGCAATTAAAGGCTTGTGCGAGTTTATAGTAGAGTTTAGGGACGAGTATAGTTTGTCCAGCAAAAAGGACAAGTACGGACATATGTTTCTCTCAAATATCTCGCCGGAGTGTTAATAAAATGTGCATAGTAGTTCGAGAAAGTACAATAGAGAATACCCTTGAACGTAGATGTATGGTACGCATTCCGGGGAGTGGGTGGGATAAAACATTAAAACAGATATTACTTCATGTATCGCAGATGGAAAAATTCTCTAAACACCTACCCAGTGTAATGAGGTACAAATATTCCGATGAACCGCGCAGAGAATATTACATATTACATGTTGGAACAATCTCGTACACGAATCACTAACGCCTGGAATCGTTCATGACACAACTCCGTGTGACTCATATGGCATTTATTTATATATATACTTTGTTAACCCTGTTGCTGTTTCGTGCGTTGGTCTCTCTTCACACGAAGGTCAAGCTGGTGGCCCCGCCTCTAGTCCTGGCTTGGTGAAGGAGTGAGTTGCTTTCTTGCGCTCTCCACCACACATAGCCAGGTATACCCGGCACATCTGGTACCGTCCTGATCCAGGCATCTAGTCTTCTCTTGAAGACTTCAACTTTGACCCCTGTAACGTTTCTGAGGTCTTTTGGAACTGGTTGAAAAGTCTTGGCCACCTGACAACGAAGCTATTTTACTTCAGTGTTGATGAGGTCCCTTGTCGGGCCTTTAATTTGGGAACACAACACATTCTGCCTTTCCTATTTTCTAGTGTTGTTTGAATGGTAATTGGGTTTAGTTTTAGGTTTCGTACCAGTTTTTCGATCATTTTTCCATATGTAGATTATGGTGTACCTCTCTCTTCTTCTTTCCAGGGAGTACAGATTTAGTTTATGTAGTCTTTCCCAGTAGTTGAGTTCTTTGCAGCCATCAATCTTGGCTATGAAATGGGGACGTCAAAACTGAGCAGTATTCAAGTTTTGGTATAATCAGTGTTTTTAGCAGGGAACTCATTACTGTCCTGTCCCTTCTTTTGAACGTTCTTAGTACCTATACCGCGACCCTTTTTGTTTTATTTATCGCTATCTGATTTTGTGTCTCGAATTTGGCATCATCGGTCATTATTACCCCCAAGTCGACCGCTTTCGTGCTTCTCTGAATTTCCTGTCTACTTGGAGCATAATATGCAGTCTGTTTAACTTCCTCTTTTCTACTATATCTTAAAAGCTGAAACTTTTCGGTGTTAAATGACATGTCTTCTGACCATTTGTATATTTTGTTCATGTCCCTCTGCAAGGCCACCACTTCATTTTGCTTCGCTGATTTTTCTTGCTGATCTTTGTATCGTCTGCGAAGGATGTTACTAAACTCTTGATGTTCATTGCGCTGTCTATATTTGTTAGCATGATAATGAACAGGAGTGGGGCCAGTACTGTACCTTGTGGTACTGAGCTACGTACTCCCGATTCTGATGATGATATACCTTGAATTTTGACGACCTGTAGACGTTCTCTGAGGAAGTTGTAGATCCATTTTCCTACTTTGCCTGTTATTCCGATATATTTCATTTGTCGAAAGCTTTAGCAAACTCTATGTATATGACATCGTAGTTGTCATTGCCTCCGAGAGCATCTAGGATGTTATTGTAGTGTTCTATAAGTTGTGATAGGCATGATCAACCTGATCGGAATCCGTGCTGATTTTCGTTGAATCTTTCCCGTGTCTCCAAGAAATCATAAATTTTCTCTCTAACTATTCTTTCAAATACCTTGGTGGGGTGAGACGTCAATTACACTGGTATATAGTTCTTTGCTTGAGGTCTGTCCTCTCTTTTATATGTAGGGACAATGTTTGCTCTTTTCAAGATGCTTGGTATTTCCCCATTCTCTAGGGATCTTCTCCATATCCAGTATAAAGGTGTAGCTATTTTATATTTACAGTTTTTAATCAATAATGCGTTCCAATTATCTGGGCCTGCAGCTGAATCTGGTTTCATTTGTCCTATAGCTCTCGCTACATCTTCTGGTGTAAAATCAAAGTCTTTTATACAATCTCCTTGCAATTTCTCTTCAAAGAATGCATCTATGTCAGGTATCGTATTGTCACTTTTTTGGGTACTGAAAATTGATTCATATTGGGCTCTCACTGTTTCAGATATTTCTTTTGGATCGTCGGTTAGTTCATTATTTTTCTTCCTTAAGGGCCTAATAGCTGCGCGCGTTTTTGTTTTACTTTTCACATAGCTATAGAAGTATTTTGGATTTTCCTTTATTGCTTCCACCGCCTTTTCCTCTTCCCTCTCTGTATGGTCCTTAATCAGGGCTTGTATTATCCTATCGATACCCCCAGTTTTTCTTGTATTACTTTCCTGTCATTTTCTCCGCAGGTGCCTAACTTCGCCTCCACTCTCTTTCTTTTGCGAAATAGTCTTCTCTTTTGCCTCTCTAGCCAGCTCCTCTTTCCTTTTGGCTGTGATTTCGGAGCATATTTTTCTAAATTTCTCAGCGTTTTTTCTTCCAAGGTTGTTATCATTTCTTCAGTTGTTTTATTTTTGAAAATTGTTCTCCACTCTATTTGGGCCATGGCCAATCTAATTGCTTCCCAATTTATATTTTTCGAGTTTAAGTTAAAGGCCACAAATTTGCTTCTTTCCTCAATATGTGTATTGTCTTTTATTGTTGTCGTCATATTTGTTGATATCTCGATTAAGTTGTCGTTGGGGTTATTTTTATATCAGCAATCAAGTTCGTGTTATTCGTGAATACCAGATTCAGGCAGTTATTTTTTCTGGTATTTTCTGTTATCTCCTGTGTCAACATAAACTCATTTGTCAGAGCCATCAACATTTTTGCTTGCTCCTGGTCTTCTGTTGTGTCCCCCTTGTTTTGTTGTGTATATATATATATATATATATATATATATATATATATATATGTATTCCTATCCACCTTTTTGTATTTTATAAATGGGAAGTTAAAGTCTCCGCAGATCATTATATTGGGGGATTGAAAGTTTATGGACTTTATTAGCTTACTGATGTCATCAATGGCCTCTGAGAATTTTTCGGTTGGAGTACTTCGAGGTCTATAGATGACTATTAGTATCACGTTTAGTTTTTCTATTTTCACTGCTAGGAGCTCCACAAAGCTGTTAGATTTACTTATTATCATCTCTGTCATATGACCTTCCTGTACATATATATCACAGCCACCTTTACGTCTCGTCGGTCTATCCGCTCTTAGTAAGTTGAAGCACTCTATATTTATCTCTTTCTTATCAATACAACGTTCGCAGTTTTCCCAATTTCCTTGGCAATCCTTAAGATGAGTTTCTGTGAGGTATGCGATGTCCGCCCTTGTTTCGTCCATAAATCCTTTCAGGTACGAAACTTTATTGAGTGAATGGTTTGGTCTTATTCCTTGAATATTAGCCAGGACAATATTTATGTTCTCTGTGTTTCGTTGCCCCTTGTACATTTTAAGTTCGTTTTCCTTCGATATCGTTTGTTTCGTTGCCCTATGATCCTCCGAGAGAGATCCGTTTCCGCCTACTTGTTCTGGTAGCTCCTTGCCTGGAAGCGGTTTGGCTCGGTGGTTTCCAGCTGTGTCAACTGCATGCGTTGGATGACATTTAGCAGCCGTATCGTGTCTGCGATGTCGAAAAAAATTTTTGTTCGGTTATGGTGTTCCTACTGTTATTCCTATTGTTATTGTTAGTCCTATTTTCATTTGAACTTTGTCCTTTCTTCTTTGAGTCCGTCGGGAGATGTTGATAGTAGCATTTTTTCCCGTATTTGCAGGTTCCATATTTTGCGTAAGTACTGCAGATATCCGTGTGGTAGAATTTGCATCTGTCTCAGAATTTACAATGACCATTATCATAGAAGAAATTTTATACATATATATATATATATATGTATGTATGTATGTGTGTGTGTGTGTGTGTGTGTGTGTGTGTGTGTGTACATTAAACATGTGCTGTGTATTTTGTTGTATATAGAATTCTTCTGTACTATCTCTATTATTTTTGATACGTATATACAGGGTGTTTCATAATATGTGGGACGCACTTTCAGGATGGATTCAGGACCTGAAAACAATGAAAAACGTTCATATAAACAAATGCCAGAAATCGCTTTGTTTCGGAGTTACAGCCCGTTTTGTGTTCCAGCAATATTTTCCGCAAGCTGTTTACAAACACTGCTTGCCGACAATGTTTGTGAGTGTGTACGAGACTTATTTCATGTATGGCTTTGCCGGCGATTGTAATGTTTCGTACACTCTATTATATGTTTCAATATCGTTGAGTGTAGAACCTTCAGTCAGTCAGAGGTGCATCGCGGTGTTTCACTGTTCGTATTCTTAACTTCTTACCGTGAATAAGTGCAGTCCAGTGCAAAAAAAAACCTTAAAAGTTTTTGTGCTATTTATTGATAGTGTGCATTTGAAGTGAGAATAGAGGCTTATTCAAACGGAGAAATGGCAGACATGCATCTCATGTATGGATTTGCCGAGTGTAATGCGGCCGCAGCAAGACGTCTGTATGCGGAAAGGTTTCCGAATCGCTGTCTGCCAGATAAGAAGACCTTTCATAGAATAGACGAGCGTCTTGGTGATACAGGGTCATTCAACAAGCGAGTTTCAGATGGTGGTAAACCAATCAGCGCCAGAACTGTTGAGTTGGAGGAGCGGGTCCTGAATCGCGTGGAGGAACATCCTGGTATCAGCACTCAAAAGATAGCACCAGCAGAGGGTGTAAGAATGTAAGATACATAACTGTGTGGAGAATTTTACGGGAACAACAGCTTTACCCACATCACATTCAAAGAGTACAGGGCCTTACTGAAGCTGATTTCCCACCACGAGAGGCTTTTTGTACTTGATTCCTTCAACAGTGTGCTCGCGATCCTCTTTTTCTATCCTCCGTGTTTTTCTGATGAGGCTGCCTTCACAAGAAATGGCGTGATCAATTTTCATACACTCATCACTGGGCTGAAGAGACTCCGCATGCCATCATCCAGTCAAGGCACCAACAACAATTTAGTATCAATGTGTGGGCAGGACTTATTGCCGACAACTTAATTGGTCCTTTTGATTTGCCTCGAAGATTAACAGGAGAAGCCTATTCCAATTTTTTAAGGAAAGATTTAAGCGATTTACTAGATGAAGTTCCTCTTGGTGTCCGAGGTAGTATGTGATTTATGCATGACGGCACTCAACCTCATTTTAGTCGAGTAGCCAGAGACTATTTGGATGACCATTTCCCTGATAAATGGACAGGCCGTGGAGGACCCATTGCGTGGCCTGCTTGCTCCACGGACCTGAATCCACTCGATTTTACCTGTGGGGGGTCATCTGAAATCCATCGTTTACGTGACACCCATTGACAACGTTGAAATGCTTCGCCAACGTGTAGAAGAAGGATGCCAGAAAATCTGAGGAATACCTGGAATGTTTGAACGCCTCAAGCAGTGTATGACGAGGCGTGTTCAGGCGTGTATTCAACCGCAATGTGGTAATTTTGAGTACTTCCTTTAAAGGTAAGGCGGATACTTGCTGGAACACATAACGGGTTCTAACTCGGAAACAAAGCGATTTCGGGCATGTGTTTATATAAACTTTTTTAATTGTTTTCACGTCCTGAATCCATCCTGAAAGTGCGTCCCACATGTTATGAAACACCCTGTATACATTTGCACCTAATGTATATATATATTTTGTATTTCAATATATATTAAATAGTCAGAACACTGGGAGCAATCCAAGAATAAGCACCCCAAAGTCCCCAATCCAAGAAAATGCACCCCAGTTAGACCTCAATCCAAGAAACAGCACCCCAGTTCGACCTCAATCCAAATTAAAGGATTTTAACATCAACATTCATCGAAAACTTTGTCCAGGTCATTGCTTGATCGCACTTAGCACACAGCATCACTTTCTTAATAAGATTTTTTCCCTTCGGGGTCATTCAAAAACCACGTGGTCCTTTTTCGGGTGGTTTTCAAACCCGTTCCCCCCCCTTGTGGTCATTTGTGGCCAATTACTTAAACCCTCATCCAAAACCACATGGTCTTCTGATGTCACCCCCACCCCTTCTTAATCTTATGTAAAATAAATGCAAATAAAAATAAAGCAAATTAAAAATAATCAAATTAAAAGTATGGCGAATTTGTGTTTCATGAATGTTAAAGATTCGAATCTTCTAGAATTTTCAGAAGTAAAGGTACAGCAAATTTGTGTTTATAAAGATTCGAGTCTTCTGGAATTTTCTGGAGTTTACGAAATATATATATATATATATATATATATATATATATATATATATATATATATAATGTGATATAATAAAGAATATGTGGCCCTTGATGGTCAAATAAGGAACCCCCTCCCCCCTTTAAGGACCACGTGGTTTGGGAATGGCCCTTACACCAATTTATTACTAGCAATGGATCTTCAACCAATAATGGTAACACTTCAGTTTGAAGTGCTACCATTATTATGGGGTGCTTATTCTTGGATTGCTCATATATATGTATATATATATATATCGAAACCTACGGTAAAATTGTTGAATGCCCGGTTAGGTTAATTGAATGCCAGGTTAGGTCAACTGCACGTCCTTGACGATTGGTTTGGTTAAGTCGTGATATTTTCGTTAAAACTAACGAAAATATCACGAATTAACCGAGCCAATCGTCAAGGGCGTACAATTAACCTAACTGGGCATTCAATTAACCATTTTAGAGCAATTAACTCCATTTTAACTCCATTTTAACTCCATTTTAGAGTAATCCAAGAATAAGCACCCTCGTTCGACCCCAATCCAAGAAAAAGCACCCTAAATTGATTTGGGTTGCTTATTCTTGGATTGCTCCGAACGCTGTAGCTGTTTTATTTACACCTTTTAAACAAACATCAATGGAAATGAAGGGCATATATATATATATAATATTATATATATATATATATACAGTGGTGTAGTGCTAAATAAAGAAGTGAGGGAACGCATTTTGAAAGTGTTACTCAGATGCGGGGGGGACAATGGCGAGCGCGGCGAGCCCATACAGCTGGGGGTCCGGGGGCACTGTAAGCCCCACGGGAAATCTTTTGAAATCTGACCAATTTCAGGGATATTTTGAGGTCATATGCACTGGATATTAGGATATATTCCAAGGTTGAAGATGCAGTATTTCCAGTGTCATTAGATATACGACATCCAGTACGATCAATAAAAATAGCTAACAACTGGAATGATTAACTAAAAAAAAGTTAACAACTGGTACGCCGTGGTGACTGTTTCACCAGATCTTTATAGGCTAGCATTGCCTCAGTCGAAGCTAAAAGAAATGAAACAGTTAATGATTCTTTCTCATATTTCTTCTAGGGGTGGAGATTAAAATTTCATGACGTTAGAGATTTGTAAGTTCGGATTTATTTGAAATAGTGAGGGAACGCCGTTCCGTCTACCAAAAAAAGTAAGGGAACGCCGTTCCCACAGCACTACACCACTGTATATATATATACTGTATATGGGATGAATTTCACAATTAAACACGTGAAATGAATGAATCGTTTTTCTTTTTCATTGTGGGTTTGCTTCATATTATATAATATATATATATATATATATATATTATATATAAACGATACAGTTTGTTTGTGTGTGTGTGTGTGTGTGCTTAAGGCATAGCGATGTTAGTTTATATGTACTGCACGTAAATAACTGTGTACGCCCTATACGACTAACTGCCTTCTAAACCGCCTGTCTATGATGCTGAAGACACCGTTATGCGATGCTCTATGGCTACGAATGGATGGATCTTCTCTCTCTCTCCTTATGTTTAGGCTACCCACACACCCACATGCATATATATACTTTGTGAGCCTGAGCCGCCCTAGGTTAGGATACCCTTGGAATTCACATACAACTCATATATATAAAAAAACTTTTCTATACATGCATACACACCCATATATATGTTACGGTTTTTTTGCGAAATCGGTCTTTTTTCAAATTCTCGGGTCAGTTTGCAAAGCCAAAACAACAGTAATTTTACAAAATGACCTAAAATGTTGGATCATTTTGCAAAAACACAAAAATCGGTCAATTTGCAAAAAACACAAAAATCGGCCACTTTGCAAAATCACCAATAATCTTGGTGTATTTGCAAAATCTCTTGTTCTAATACTGTAGAACCTTCTAGCTCCTAACCTAACCTAACCACAATGACACTGTTGGTTAGGTTAGGTTAGGTTAGGGGCTAGAAGGTTCTACAGTATTAGAACAAGAGATTTTGCAAATACACCGACAAGATTATTGGTGATTTTGCAAATTGACCGATTTTTGTGTTTTTGCAAAATGATCCAACATTTTAGGTCATTTTGTAAAATTACTATTGTTTTGGTTTCTTTGCAAACTGACCGGAGAATTTGCAAAAAGACCGATTTCGCAAAAAAACCGTAACATACACACACACACACACACATATATATATATATATATATATATATGGTTGTTTGCTTATTAATAAGATTACGTGTTATTCTGTGATTTTACTGCATAATATATATACAGTATATATATATATATATATATATATATATATATATATATATATATATACTGTGTGTGTGTGTGTGTGTGTGTGTATATATATATATATATATATATATATACACACAAACACACTCTTCATTTCTAAGGTCAAATGAAATACCTCACTTAATTAATTACCCTTTTAAGTTAATATTTTGTGCACAATCATTTACATACCATTAGAAACATGGCAATGGCAAATCAATTCATACAACCCTGTGGATACTGTAAAAAAGAAAGAGATGAATTAAAGACAATACGCTACGATCTTTGCCAGACCTTAGTCGAATTTCAATGCCTGAGATGGAGCGACGAAGAAATCTCTCTTATAACAGGCGCTAAACAATTGAACTGAATCAAGTTCTTCTGCAAAAGCTGCATAATCGAAATAAACTCGTTTACGGTTTTTAAAGCAGAACGAGGCTATGAGGAAAAGACAAAAGAGGAGTTTATAAATAGCGAACAGAGAAAAAAAATAGAAGGAACGAAGACAGTGCAAGAGGAAACTGCGAAGGACGAACAGGAAAAAAAGAAACAGATAAAACAAGTAAACGGGAAGGAGAAATAACAGAAATTAAAGAAGCACCAACGGAGGAGACAGAGGCACAAAACCAGGTCAAAGATTTCAAACAAAGGACATTAGCAACAATAGGGAAAAACAAATAAACAATAAAGAAATCATAATGAAACCACCAAAAACAAAGGCCCCAAGTAAAAATGGGGAAGAAACTATATGTAAATACTATGTGAAAGGAATTTGCAGATATAAGGGAGAAGAATGTATTCACGAACACCTTCCTTTGGGTAACTACTTCTACAATAATGGCCACTGCAAATTTGGTGGAAAATGCAAATTCTACCATCCGGATATTTGCAAGACCTACGCGACAGATGGAACCTGCCAGTACGGGAGAAAATCCTACTGTACTACCATCATCTCCCGACAAGTTCAAAGGACAAGGGACAAGTTTGAAATGACAACAGGAAGAATGTGAAAAAAAAAAATGAACCCAAATAGCAAACAAAACTCTTTAAACACAAATAGCAAACAAAATTTTTTCAACATCTCGGACTCAATACGACTGCTAAGTCTTATACAGCACATGCAGCTGACACAGCGGGGAACCCTCGAGCCGGACTGCTTCGTGGCAAGAAGCTACCAGAACAGGTAGGTGTGAACGGATCCATCTCGGAGGACAAAAAGGCTACAGAACACGCGATACCAAAGGACAACGAACTTAAAATGCACGAGGGCAATGCAAAACAAAGAACATAAACATTGTCCTGACAAATATTCAAGGAATAAAACCGAACAATTCACTAAACAAAGTTTCGTACCTGAAAGGTTTTATGGACGAAACAAGGACGGACATCGCATGCCTCAGAGAAACACATCTTAAAGATTGTCAAGGAAAATGTGATAACTATGAACACTGTATCGATAAGAAAGAATTGCATATCGATGGATTCAATTTACTAAGAGCGGATAGAACACCGAGACGTAAAGGTCGCTGTGTTATATATGTACACATGAGAGGCATATGACAGAGACGGTAATAAGTAAATCCAACAATTTCGTGGAAACCCTTGCAGTGAAAATAGAGGAACTAAACGTGGAACTGATAGTCATCTATAGATCTCCAAACTCTCCAAATGAAAAATTTTGGGATGCCATTAATGATATCAGAAACCTAATAAAGTCCATAAATTCTCCCTCCCCTAATATAATACTCTGCGGCGATTTTAATTTCCCATTTATAAAATACAGAAAGGTGGGTAGAAATATATTTATATAGCAAGAAAAGGGGGGCAAAAGAGAGGACCAGGAGCAAGCAAAAATGCTGATGGCTCTCACAAACGAGTTTATACTCACACAGCAGATAACAGAAAATACCAGGAAAAATAACTGCCTAGATCTGGTATTCACGAATAACAAGAACTTGATTGCTGATATAAAAATAACCCCAACTATTATCTCAGACCTCAACATAATCGAATTATCAACAAATATGGCGATGACATTAAAAGACAATACACATACGGAAAGAAGAAGCAAATTTGGGGCTTTTAACTCCAAACCCATAAATTGGGAAGAAATCAGATCACACATGGCCCAAATAGAGTGGAGAACAGTTTTCGAGAATAAAACAACGGGGAAATGCTAACAATCTTTGAAGAACGCTGAAAATTTTAGAAAAATATGCTCCGAAAGCACAGCCAAAAGGAAAGAGGAACTGGCTAGAGACTAGAGAGGCAAAAGAGAAGAATATTCCGCAAAAGAAAGAGAGTAGCGACGAAGTTAGCTAATTGCGGAGACAACAATGCCAGGAAAGAAATACAAGAAAAACTGGAGAGTATCGATGGGAAAATAAAAACTCTGATAAAGGGCCATACAGAGAAGAAAGAGGAAAAGGCGGTAGAAGCGATAAAAGAAAATCCAAAATATTTATATAGCTATATGAAAAGGAAAACAAAAACGCGCGCTACTATCGGGCCCTTAAGAAAAGGAAATAATGAACTAACAGACGATCTAAAAGAAATATCTAAAACATTGAGAACACAGTATGAATCAGTCTTCAGTACCCGTAAAAGTGACAAAGCGATACCTGACATAGATGCATTCTTCAAAGCGAAATTGCAAAGAGAATGTACAATAGACTTTGATTTTACCCGAGATGTAGCGAGAGGTATAGTACAAATGAAATTACATTCGCGCTGCAGGTTGGACTATTAATTAAAAACGGTAAAAATGAAATAGTTACACTCTTACACTGCATATGGAGAAGATCCCTAGACAATGGGGAAATACCGAGCATCTTCAAAAGAGCAAACATTGTCCCTATATATAAAGGAGGGAATAGATCTTCAGCAAAAAACTATAGCCCAATGTCATTGACGTCCCAACTCACCAAAATATTTGAAAGAATAGTCAAAGAAAATCTATGACTTCTTGGAGACACTGGAAAGATTCAACGAAAATCAGCACGGATTCCGATCAGGAAGATCATGCCCATCACAACATATAGAGCACTATAATAATATCCTAGATGCACTCGAAGGCAATGACAACTACGATGTCATATACACGGAATTTGCTAAAGCTTTCGACAAATGCGATCATGGTATAATAGCACATAAAATAAAACATGGGAATAACAGGCAAAGTGGGAAAATGGATCTACAACTTCCTCAGAAGACGACTATAAGTGGTCAAAATTCAAGGTGTATCATCATCAGAATCAGGAGTATGCAGCTCAGTACCACAAGGTACAGTACTGGCCTCACTCCTGTTCACTATCTTGCAAACAAACATAGACAGTGGAGTAAACAGCAACAATATAGTAACATTCTTTGCAGACGATACAACCATCAGTAGAAAAATCAGCGATGCAAATGAAATGGAGGACTTGCAGAGGGACACGAACAAAATATATAAATGGTCAGAAGACAACAATATGACATTTAACATTGAGAAATTTCAGCTCTTGTGATATGGTAGAAATGAGGAACTTAAACAGACTGCATATTATGCTCCAGATAGACAGGTAATTCAGAGAAGCACGAAAGCGGTCGACTTGGGGGTAATAACGACCGATGATGCCAAATTCGAAACACAAAATCACAGCACTAAACAAAGCAAAAAGAGTTGCGGGACAGGTACTAAGAACATTCAAAAGGAGGGACAAAACAGTAATGATTCCCCTGCTGAGAACACTGATCATACCAAAACTTGAATACTGCTCAGTTTTGACGTCCCCATATAAAAAGGAAGAAATTAATAAACTAGGAGAAACTCAGAAACATTTCACAGCCAAGATTGATGGCTGCAAAGAACTCAACTACTGGGAAAGACTATATAAACTAAATCTGTACTCCCTGGAAAGAAGAAGAGAGAGGAATACCATAATCTACATATGGAAAATGATCGAAAAACTGGTACCAAACCTAAAACTAAACCCAATTACCATTCAAACAATGCTGGAAAATAGGAAAGGCAGAATGTGTAGTGTTCCCAAATTAAAGGCTCGACAAGGGACCTCCTCAACTCTGAATGAAAATAGCTTCGTTGTCAGATGGCCAAGACTTTTTAACCAGCTTCAAAAAGACCTCACAAATGTTACAGGGGTCAAAGTTGAAGTCTTCAAAAGAAGACTAGAGGCCTGGCTCAGGACGAGACCAAATGATCCGGGTGTACCTGACTATGTGTGGTGGAGAGCGCAAGAATGGAACTCGCTCCTCCACCAAGCCAGACCTAGAGGCGAGACTAACAACTTGATCTTCGTGTGAAGAGAAACCAACACACGGAACGTCAACGAGGTTGACGAGGTATATACTGTATATATATATATATATATATATATATATATATATATATATTTGGGTGGGCCTGAGCATCCAGGTTAGGTTACCCCTTGGAGTTCACATACATACAACTCATATATATATATATATATATATATATATACATACTGTATATAAAAGAAGCTTTGCTATACATGCATACACATATATATATATATATTTTTGGGTGGGCCTGAGCTGCCTTAGGTTAGGTTACCCCTTGGAGTTCAAATATATATATATAACATACATATATATACCTTTTCTGTACATGCATACACACGCATATTTTTGTGGGCCTGAGCAGCTAGGTTAGGTTACCTCTTGGAGATCACACACACTGATATATATATATATATATATATATATATATATATATACCGTATATATATATATATATATATATATATATATATATATATATACATATATATATACACACACACACATATATTTGGGGGTGAAACGGGGTTCAAAACACTCTCATCATGTTGCATGCAATGCTGCACGCTGCAATGTTGCAAGGTTGCATGCAATTACATTGCACTCTACATTTTTGTGGTCATACTACTAGTGACTATGCTAACTTCACAAAATACATCTGATCGAGGTCAAAGGTATTGCTTATATGAGTCCAATCCGACACGAATGAAATTACACGTAACATGTAAATGTATCGATTCTCTGAATAATCATTTCTTTTTATGTACGAGGGCCACTCAATATATTTTGCCCCACCTTTTTTTTTTCTCTGCAAGTTTCCTTGTAAGTTCCAGAAATTTTGTACACAAGTAGTTACCTACCTTTTTTCTCAAGTTTTTATTTTTACACATAGTCTTCATCCTTTTCTGCTGCTTTCCTCCACCTCGAAACAAGGGCCTTTATTCCTTGCTGCTGAAAGTCTGCTGGGTTCCGCTGGAGCCACCTCTTAACCTCCTCAACAACCTCATCGTCACTCTGAAACTTTCTTCCACCAATAGCATCCTTCATTGGCCCAAACAAATGGAAGTCTGAAGGTGCCAGATCCGGGCTGTATGGAGGGTGGGGTAACACAGTGAAGCGCATTTTTGTGATGGCCTCTCTTGTTTGCAAACTGTTGTGTGGTCTTGCGTTATCGTGCAAAAGAAACCCGTCGTCTAGTTTTCTCCCCGGTTGAACTCGCTTTATACGTCTCTGGAGTCTCTGTAGGGTAGAAATATATGCCTCTGAGTTGATTGTTTGTCCTTTCTTCATATGTCCACTAGAGTCACTCCTTTCATGTCCCAGAAGATGGTGGCCATAACCTTTCCTGCAGAGGGAGCCATTTTGAACTTTTTCTTGCGTGGGGAGTCTGCGTGATGCCACTCCATGGATTGGCGTTTAGTTTCAGGTTCAAAGTGGTGTACCCAAGTCTCATCCCCAGTCACAATTCGTGAAAGGAAATCATCCCCCCTCTGTCTCGTATCGAACCAACGACTCAGAAGCAATTTCTTTTCTCTGGGATTTGTGATCTTCAGTCAGTTCGCGAGGAGGAAACCGTGAACACACTTTTGAGTATCCCAGTTGCTGATTTATCGTATTCACACTTCTTTCACTAATTCCTAGCTCCAGTAATAGCGCCTTGTATGTGACGCGACGATTTGATCGAATGATGCTCTTAGCACGTTGCACAGTGTGAGATGTGACAGCCGATGCCGGGCGACCGCTGTGTGGCTCATCATCGAGGTTGGCTCTCCTTCTCTCCGATGATCTCACACGTTTAGACCAGCATCCAACTGTGCTTCGATCAACAACAGCATCTCCGTAAACGTTTTGTAGACGTTTGTGAATATTTCTAACTGTTTTCTTCTCTGCGGTTAAGAACTCGATAACAGCTCTCTGTTTACGACGCACATCACTGTCAGACGCCATTTTCAAAACTGCGTTAACCATCGGTTTTATACAAGGGTGTTTAAAGGCGGTTTTATACAAGGAGGGGAGGTTCAAACTGGAAAAATCCGGTTATGTGAAATGCAGAAAGTTCAAACTTACGGCCCAAAATACATTTCAGCCCCATGGCCTATTATTAGCTAAGAAAAAAGGGTGGGACAAAATATATTGAGTGTCCCTAGTAGAAACGAGAAGCCAAGGGCGGATGCCCGCAAAAATGCCCCGCTCTGTAAGAAAGAGAGCCAAAATCAAGGTCTCAAATGTTCACAACGGTCGGCCTTTTATAATTTTGGAAAGATTGTGTAGTGCGTAAAATGTATACATGTGTAGTTAATAATAGAGGGAGACGTGTGTGCTTGAGAGCATGCTGGACTGCTCACAGGGTAGATGAGACACAGAAAAAGATCAGCTAAAGAGGACAGTGATAGGAGAAACGGGAGTTTCAGCACTCCCTGTGTCCTGCCTAACTTCGTCACTGGTGTTGTTTAATTTTCCTTCGTGATTCATTATCAGAATTACTAATCTTGTACCAATAATTGCTCAGTTGAACTTTGGGGCACACTTCCACCGACATAATGGGGAAATGAGCTTCCTGGATATTTACCAATAATGAAACTGAAGAACGTCGCTGTTTAGCGATGAAGATTAAAAGATTGTATGAACGCGACATTCTTCACAGGATTCGTAGCAGTAAAAGAAAATGGTGAGTTTCTGGAGCCAAGGTATGTTTCCTGACGAGAAAACTTTCACAACTGGACCCATAACGGTATTAAAATATAAGGAAAAATGATTTTGCACAAGATTGTATACAGTATGTACGAGGAGAGGACGGGGTGACAATCATGACCTCCATGAAATGAGGAATCATAGCTTTAAACACCTGAAAAGTTGGAAGGTTGTAATAACATAGGATCGTGTGTGTGTGTGTGTGTGTGTGTGTGTGTGTGTGTTTGTGTAGTAATAGAGTTAATTAATTATTTTACTTTGAATTATCTAAATGTAGAAGACGTATTAAATTAATTATCGACAGAGAATGAAAAGATTTTGTATCCAGTAATAAATGAAAATTTTTCGTATTGATTCTTCGGTTTTTATTGTTTACTTGAAAGGATATCAATTAACTAATTAATAGGTAATTAAATGAGTCGCTGATTTAAAACAAAAAAATTATACTGTTTTTATATCAATTACGAGAAACAAGTTTGTTATAAATGCATTTTTAATACTTCTATATATGAATATTGTTTGCACAATACTGCATTTGTATAATAATCAGTCAGCAGGAAGGCAAGATGCTGGCACAGAGCTCAGGCCAGACAATACATCTCACTGCGCTAACTCCTAGATTATTATTACCAGCACCATCGGGAGTCGAATCCTTGACTTCAGTGTCTTCACTTCGTTTATAAAGAAACGGTGGTACCCACTGTGCTACTGGGACTGGCACTTCGCTGTACGGACATAGAAGATCTATACAATGACAGACTGAACATGTTTACAAATGCAGATAATATAAATGTAGTAAGTCCACATGAAGAAGAGAATAAGAGCAACAGTTAAGTGAAGTGTAAATGTGAGAGAAGGACAGAGCCACGCGGTGATGGAGCTAATATCATTAGTGGAAGAAATATGGACCAAAAACTTTGAATAATTAGATCAAATACTTTTAATGCGAATGAAAATGAACTAAAAATTTCGTTTTAAATTTATTACCAAATCATTAAGTTAAATTTTAAAATTAAAGTAAGGAATTTAGACACGCGTATCTTTCTAAGATGGGGACTCAGCTTTTTTTATGTTAAGTTCTCAAGAAATATTCTTAAGGATTTTGATAACTTTATGGTGTAAGTTCTTAAAACAGTCTTACACTATCAGATTTTCTGGTTATTGACGTTATTTTTCACTTTTAGTATGAAATTAACTCTCAATTTTATTAACTTCACCACTCCTCATTTTTAAACTTCGAACCAATACTCTATTGTATTTGTTTGCACGTTAATATAAGTAATTAAATATAGCGTCGCTAAATTTGATGGGTAACAAAGAACAGGGTAATGTAGAGTTTACTTTAATATGCATATGAACAAGAAGGTTTATTCAGTATTTGGCATCAAAGTGCTTCATTTTCGCCTTGTTTATGAATAATTATCGTAGCATGAAAGTTACTGAAAGAGGGAAATTATTAATTAACTAATTCGCCTTCAGAATAGAATACAATAGAACCTTTATTAATAATAATAAAATAAATACATTTTTTCAATTTACAATGACATGAATAATTTTGAAGCTTGACTCTTTATTTTATTTAATTTGGACCTTACGCTTTAGGCTTTACTGGGCTCTTATTAAAAATAAGCAGCTACTTGTTATTAATTAATAATAATAATACATAAATAAATAAGTAAATAAGTATTATTAATAGTGAAAACATGTATTACAATATTAAACAATATTAATGGACAATATTAAACAATATTAGTGGACATTAATCCAAGATTTTTGTTAGTATGTCATTATTAATCGGGATTTCAACTTGGTTTTAAACAAATTTACATTCACAATATTTTTTATATCGGCATGGAAGTCATTCCATAGTTTCAATCCAATGAAAATGGGTAGTTTTTGAGATGAAGACAATCTAAATTGAGGTATAACAAGCTTTGATCTATTTCTGGTCTGATACGAGTGGATTTCTTGATGAGTTACAAAATATCTATTTACCCATTGCAAATTAATGATTTTGTTCTTACACTTGTAAATAAAAATAAAATGTGCCAGTTTGGTTATATCGTTGAGCTTTAGTAGGTTTAGCTCTTTAAATAATGCACTAGAGTGATCAAGGAAATCAGTATCAGATAATAACCTTATTGCTCGTTTTTGGATGACAAAGATACCATTTAATGCGTTGTTAGCGGAGTTTCCCCAAACAAGGGTGCAGTATGTTATATAAGGAAGAACAAGAGTATGATAAAGAGTCAACAAAACTTGTTTGGGACTACATTTCTAAGTTTAAACATTATAGCAACGCTCCTTGAAATCGTTTTCGCGATATAATTTACATGATCACTCCATTGCAAATTCTTATCTAGCATTACACCAAGAAATTTTGTTACAGTACACTCCTTTATGGCGATTTCATTAACATTAAGTTCATCAAGATATATCATACATTCTTTTAATAGTTAAAATCATGAAATTTGTTTTACTGGTATTTAGGAAGAGTTTATTGGTGGTCAACCATTTCATTACACTGATGAATTCTTAGCTGTATTAACATCTTTGCAAGAAAACGAGACAGTTGTATCATCTGCAAACATTATGAAGTTCAGTATATCAGATGAACGTGGAAGGTCATTTCTATATAATAAAAATAACAGTGGACCCAGAACTGAGCCCTGTGGCACACCAAGTTTGACAAGCGCTTTAGTTGAGCAAACCTTATTTACTGATACAAAATGATATCTATTGGACAAATAACTTTTAAACCAATCACTGATTGCTCCTCTAAAGCCGTAACAATATAATTTATTAAGTAAAATATTATGGTCTATTACATCAAACGCCTTACTCAGATCCATAAATATTGATATCATTATTTCTTTGTTCTCCTTAGCTATATTTACATTTTCCATAAGATTTAAAATAGCCATTTCCGTTGTTTTATTATTACGGAAGCCATATTGATTTGGAGATAATAAATTGTAGGATTCTAAATATCGATGCATTCTACTTTTTACAATTTTTTTCAAAAACTTTGCTGAACACAGATAATGAACACACCGGCCTGTAATTTGCTGCTAGTGTAGGATCACCTCCCTTTAAAAAGGGGTGTTATATAACCAGTTTTTAGCATTGATGGGAATATTCCTTTGGAAATACTTTGATTGATAACCTTAGCCAAAGTTACAGATATCTTAGCTTTAACAAGTTTCAATATACTGTAGGTGCAGGAATATTATGAATGTTATTTTTTGTATTTTTTAATTTACCAATAATATTCTGGACCTGAGTAAAGGTAGCAGAAACAAAAGAAAATGAATTTAGTGGGCTGGGTGGCATATATTCTAGAGGTGAGTGATCATTATCTATTAATTGTGAGCGAAACTTACCCGCTACTGAAGTAAAATGTGCATTTAAAGAGTCTGCAATAGCAGGATCATCAGTAATTTCTTTATTATCAACATTTAATTTCTCTATTGAATTTTTCTTAATTTGTTTTCCGAGAAGATTGCTTATGGTTGTCCAGGTGTTTTTCATGTCTCCCTTATGTTTGGAAAATTGATTTTTATAAAGTTATATTTTGCAATTTTGATTATTTTAGTTAATTTGTTTCTGTATTGAGTATATTGTATTTTAGGAATTTTGCTCTGTAATTGCAATTTGAATAATTTATCTCTGCTCTTTATTGAAGTGATAATTCCTGGAGTGATCCATGGATTTGCGACACTTTTGGGCGAAACTGTTTTTCTCCTTAAAGGAAAGCAAATATTAAAAATATGGAATAGGGTGTCATAGAAAAACTAAAACATATGATCTGGGTCATTTAAAGGTTCGTCACAGTGAAGTCGAGTATTTTCTACAGCCCCAATAAATTTTCTTTTGTTAACGTCTGAGAATATTTTGTAATCAATATTTGTTTTGTCCGCAACCTGAACAATGTTATTGAATATAGCGTAAGTAGGAAAATGATCACTGATGTTTGTGGTTATAATTCCAGAATTTACGAGGGCATTGCTATTTACAAATATACAGGGTGTCCATAAATGATTACCCTGATTATAGCATGCTATAACTTTTAAATAAACACTCGTATTCAAACACAGTTTTAATCATAAGTAGATAAACATACAAAGTTTTGATACATAGTTAATGAACTTAATAAGCTTCCACATGTGCAACCCTAGTGGCACGTAAAATGTCTAAACGGTATTCACACTCACGCCACACATTTTCCAACATTTGTGGGTTAACTGTTGCAATTGCATCCGTAATGCGTTCTCGCAATGTCCTGATATCTGGAACAACTGTTGCATAAACCAAATCTTTAACATGACTCCAGAGAAAGAAATCCAGCGGGGTAATGTCTGGTGATCATGGGGGCCATAGGATTGGCCCGTCCCTGCCAATCCATCGATTTGGAAATGTTGCGTCGAGAGTTTCACGAACAACATGCGCCCAATGAGGGGGTGCTCCATCTTTTTGGAAGATGACATGACAGTTGGCTGCCTGTCCTGCAGCTGGTGGATGGCGTAATTGGTGAGCATATCCAGGTACACAGTTGCGGAAACAGTGTTCTCAGCGAAGAAGAAAGGACCAATTATCTGGTCATGCATTAGTCCACACCAGACATTGATCTTCGGACTGCCCCGAATATGCTCCCCTACGGCACATGGGTTTTCCGATCCCCAAATACGCACATTGTGTCTGTTGACTCTACCACTAAGATGAAACGTAGCCTCGTCTGTAAAGCAGACACGTAACAAGAAGTCATTATCCTCGTCAATGCTGTTCAAAATGTCAATAGCGAATTGTTCACGTTTTGGACGGTCATCAGGCTTCAGTTCTTGAACAATTTGTACCTTGTAGGTGTGTAACTTCAAACGTTTGTGTAACACCTTGTGCACCGTAGACTTCGATATCTTTAGTTGGCATGGAGCTTGTCTCACCGATTTCCTTGGTAACCATGTGAAAGCAGTTTGAATGTTTTCCACCGTCCCATCAGAAACTGATGGCCTACCACTGCTCTTTCCCTTTTCCACGTTTCCAGTTTCCAAGAATTTTTTTATCCACGACTTAATTAACTTCACATCAGATGGATTCTTTCCATACTTTGTTCTGAACCTTCGCTGAACACTGACAGGAGATTTTGTTTCTGCAAGCCACACAACACATTGTGCCTTCTCTGTCACAGACGCCATCTTAACTGAACAGCTACTACACCGCTCCTAGCGGCGAATGCGGTAGACGAAATACACCAGCACAGAAACTCTATGCGTGTACGAGATCACCTGTAAAAAGAAAACAGATGTAAGATTCGTCACTAAAACATGAGAGCATACTGTTTTCAGGGTAAACATTTATGGACACCCTGTATTATCAATCGTAGATTCTGTTATTCGATTGCCATAGCTGCAGACTCGAGTGAGTTTGGTAATAGAATGACTAAGATAGAAAGAATTCATTAGGTTTAAAAATTTATGAGAGATTTCTTCAGATTGCAAATTGATGTTGAAGTCTCCCGCAACTATGGCATTCGATTTATGAAAGTTGCATAACATGTCATCTAAGTGAATTAAAAAGCTATTGATCTTAGTATTAGGTGGTCTATATATTGCATGGACAGAATATACATTACTTTTATCTTTTATATTCACAATCAGGTTTTCATTGTCACTATTACATAGAGAAAATACTTTGTTAGAGTCGTAAGTTTGATGCACATACACAGAGATACCCCCACCAATCTGACCATCTCTTACAGTATGATAAGCAACGTAATTATCTATATTACAGTATATAGGTTTTTAATACTACTATTTAACCAGGTTTCCGTGAAAATTACAACACTAAATTTGACCATAGAAGTTTTCAAAAGGGCCAATAAGTAATTATAGTTCCTAGGTAAGCTTCGAATGTTTAGATTTAGCACAGAAAGATTTTTATAAATATCTTTTTGTATCTATCGATGAGACCATGCAATTGCCTACACCAGATTCCTGTTCTGGATTCCCTAAACTGGGGCATCTACTAATACAGTTAAATAATCAACTCTAGTTGAAAAAAGTATCTTCATATACGAAACTATGGTATTACCTAAAGCTTCAAAGTCCGCATTTCTTCCAAAGTTTAAAGTAAAAATTATCAAATATTACAAGTATGACGAAATATAATTAAAGTGTTTTCAAATGCAGCAATCTCTTTCTAAACACAGTCTGCATCCCTGTATAATACTGAAAGGGGGCGGGAGGGGGGCTGTTTGGTGGAATCAAAACACTTTACTCTTGTGCGAAGTGCAAATCTCTGTTTTTGTCTCTCTCTCTCTTCTCTCTCTCTCTCTCTCTCTCTCTCTCTCTCTCTATATATATATATATATATATATATATATATATATATATATATATATATATAGTGAGAGAGTGAGAGAGAGAGAGAAAAAATAAGTAAAATAAGTTGCTCGTTTGTTTCAATTGCACTCTCACTGTAAAGAAAAAAGAAGCAGTCAGCATCGGTGATTTCATTTATCCTTCATGTTGATTTCTAGGAGAGAAACCGTTTTCTAGCACACACACACACACACACACACACACAAACACACATATATATATATATAAGCAAACAACCACAAGGAAAAGGAAACACAAAGTCCGAGCGCTTTCGTGATATATTCACATTATCAAGGAGGAACAGAAAATAGCCTATTTTCTGTTCCTCCTTGATAATGTGAATATATCACGAAAGCGCTCGGACTTTGTGTTTCCTTTTCCTTGTGGTTGTTTGCTTATTAATAAGGTCACGTGTTATTTTGTGATTCTAGTGCATATATATATATATATATATATAATATATATATATATATATATTATATATATCCTTGGATTTCCTGAAGGAGAGTGCACGGACATGTTTTTCATATTAAATTCTTGCCCTTGTTTTTCTAGAATTGTTCTAGAATTCTATTTCTCGTTTCGCGTTCCGTATCCCCCTTCTTGTTTCCTTCATTCGAGTCCCTCTTATAAGCAGAGACACAGGTGGGACAATCACTGCACAAGAAATAGTGGTATTATTTTCTATAAATCTGATCCTTATGTTCTTCGCAATATTTTCTCCCCCAAAATATTTATTATTATTTTTATTATTATTATTATTATTATTATTATTAGTAGTACAGTAGTATTATTATCGCTTTTTATCATATTATTTTTCCTTTTTAAGTTTTTATAAATTATTTTTTCCTTGAATTTTCAAGTTTTAAGATTCTTCAAAGATGGACTCAATGTTGTTACTTTAATTTATTTTATTCGTGCTTGACAAGAGCTTATATTTATTTTATTCATAAAAGTACGTCAAACTGTCGACAGTTTCTACGAGCGAAATATTTTGCGAGCTAGATAGTTTTAAAGTGTGGATAGTAGTTTCCTTAGATTTATTTCAATTTGGTGTAAGGTAATTTAATTTTTTTTTATGCAGGAAGGAAAGGCCAAGGGCAAGTGCCCGCAAAAACGCTCCACCCCCAACCCTCATAGAGGAATGAGAGAGCCAAAATCAAGGTTCAGGATTTTCGAGATACCCGGACACTCTGCGTTTCAAAGATTGGAGGTCAGAGACAGAGGGAAGAATGGATTGAAGAAGATTTTTCCAGAATTCACCGGTTGAGCAGATGAAAGATTGAAAATACCGATTAATCCTTGCGTTAGTGTTGGACAGAAAAAGAATGAGAATGTGTTGAAAGTCTTGCATTGTGTGCTCTCCTTAAAGGAGGAGGCATGCAGCCAGAGAGTTCAAAAGAGCAGTGTCCGTTATAATAGCGATAGAAAAGAGAGAGTGAGGCAACATTGCAGTGAAGACAAAGGGATTAAAGACAGTCAGTAAGAGGCGGGGAATTGATGAGACGAGAAGCCTTTGATTCCACTTTGTCAAGTAGAGCTGTGTGGGTTGAGCCACACCACACATTAGAAGCGTACTCCACACAGGGGTGGGTGGACAAAACCCCTGTACAGAGACAGGAACTGAGCGGGGGTGAAGAAACTACAGAGCCGGTACAGCACACCGAACCTCTTAGAAGCTGTTTTAGAAAGAGAATATATATAATCTTTCCATGAAAGATCACGAAAAAAGGAAACGCCAACAATATTAAGAGAAGAGGAAGGACTGAGTTGTGTATTATTGAAGGTAAGGGGATAGTCGTGTGGGAGATTGTGACGAGTAGACGGATGAAGGAACTGAGTTTTTGAGATCAGAGATCAGATGCATCATAGCCGTCCTACGCGAAGTATCGAGTGAAAGTTGAGAGGGACGCTTTGTAAAGCGGGTGGAGAAGTGAAGACTGGAATCATTGACATAGGGGTGAATAGGACAGGAAGTGCGAATTAACAGATCATTAATGAATAAAAGGAAAAGAGTGGGTGACAGGACAGAACTCTGAGAAACACCACTGTAAATAACTTTAGGAGAAGAACAGTGGCCAGCTACAACTGCAGCTATAGATCGGCCAGAAAGGAAATTTGGAAAGGTTAGTTTGAAAATTAGAGATTTGTACCAGGTTTTATCAAAAGCTTTTGATGTCTACCGCAATAGCAAAGGTTTCATGGCACGTAAATTATATTAATTACGTTAACTTATATATATATATATATATATATATATATATATATATATATATATACTGTATATATATATATTTTAAGATGGAGTAAAAAAGTTTCTTTTTTTTTTTTGGCTTCGGCTATAAGTGCAAAAGTAGCGACTAGGTAAAAGAATAATACTTTCAAATTTTTAGCCTGATATTTATTCATCTTCAGGTCCTGCAGTGAACTTGAAGTTTCACTCAAAACTAGTATAAGAGTGAAAATTCTCAGTTATTGTGGTTTCTGTTTTTCACGTTTATATAAATAATTTTATTTATTTTATGAGTATGTAAATACGAAATATACTCTAAAAATACAGCTTTTCGCTGATTGCAACAATTTTCTATTGCAATCACCCAGAACTCACCATGAGGAGGTAGCTGCATATCGAGTTCCACCCTTTCCCACCCATCCACCCAACCATGTAGGAGATATGAGGGAAATATGTAGGGAATAAGAGAATATATATCCTATATTCTCTTCTAAATATATCTTGTCAGATCAACTTGTTTATTTGTTTAATTTGTACTGTGACTTAGTTTCAAATTTTGGCATAAGTTTTCTAGACTGAATTGTTGATCTAATAAATTCGTCACGATTTATTTCACCACAAACAGCTGCCGATGCCTCCATTACTAGTTTCACCCCTCGTTCAAATGATTGTGTGTGGCAGAGATATTTTATCTCAATATTTAATTCTCCTCCAGAGATCAAAGTCCGAAGATAGTCGTTGGACAGGTGCTTAGTGAGTGGAGGCTCAAATCTTTCCGTGGAGCTTTAGTCTATCATGCCGGTGTAGGCAGTTGCTTCAAAGTGCAACTTTGGTACCTTAAAGTGTCGAATACCGACAGCTGCATCAGAATTTTCCCTGGCTTTCATTATTCTTCTAATTGCTAGCTCGCGAATATGCTTTCGGTTGTCCGTAATCATGCTCAGAATCAAATTCTCAGGCTGTGCAAAGTGAGCAATTCCTTTGGATGACAGGTTGAACAATTGTTTTCAAATCATTCGGCAAATAATGACACTTTTCAATCATAGAAAATAGATGTTTTGCTCCAAACGTACAATCTGAATGATCTTGATAGAGAACCAACACGGAGCATATACTTTTGCGACGAAGGTAGACAATATGATGAGCTTTTCAGATGATACTGCGGAAGCGACGTACAGACGAAGGATTCGATTTGCTGTGGTTAGTCATCTAGAATGAGAAATTGGACCTGGGTTACGATTAGCTAGACTGGACGTGACCTTCCCGCATGAAACAGCGCTGAAAATATCTTTCAGATACTTTTGATCACTACTCAGGTCAACAACGTTGTCCAATTGTTCAGGTAAGATGATATTGATTGACTTAAATTTGACAGGAGGCATTGTTTTACAGTTAACTAGCTGTTTACCAGTTGTACCTGTGAAAGATGTAGGACCTCGATTACCGCCATCCAGATGATGCATCAGATGTCTCAATGGTAGTTTATTCGTATGTAGTAAGCGGTGGCCGGTATATTCCACCGCGGAAAATTCCACCACGGTAAATTCCACCAGGTAAATTCCACCAATGGTAAATTCCTCCACGATAAATTCCACCGCGGAAAATTCCCCCTGATTTCTTTTATTATTTAGTTTCAACTTTGAATATATCTATAAAATATATCTATAAAAAAAAATCTATAAAATATAACTATAAAAAATATATCTATAAAATATAACTTTAAAAAATAATTTATAATATTCAACTTTGAATATATCTATAAAATATATCTATATAAAAAAAGGGTCAATCCCAGAATAGGCACCTGATGTACCTCAATCCCAGATGAAGCACCTGCGTTCAACCTCAATCCCAGAATAGGCACCTGGCAAGGAATTAAATAAAAAAACCCTGATGGTTAGGTTAGGTTAGGTTAGGTTAGAGTTGATTTTTTCAAATATTGATAAAAACAATGAAATTATCTCTAAAAACTGTTTATATTTTTTCTCCTCAATCCCAGATTAAGCACCTGTGTTTTGCCTCAATCCCAGATTAAGCACCTAAAAATGATTTCAGGTGCCTATTCTGGGATTGATCCAAAAAAAATCTATAAAATATAACTATAAAAAATAATTTATAATAATAATTTAGTCAAATAAAAGTTGGCAAATGGCAACCCTGCATGGTGAGTCTACATTTGACCTTGATTTCTTTTATTATTTAGTTTCAACTTTGAACCCTTAGACCATGGCTATATGTTTTTTATATATGTAATATTGTAATATTCGTTGTATTCTTCTATTTGTACCCATATGAATAAAATATTTACATTTTACTTATTTAAATCATATTTTATTTTAAATAATTTGGGGTGGAATTTACCTGGTGAAATTTACTTTGGTGGAATTTACCATTGGTGGAATTTACCTGGTGGAATTTACCGTGGTGGAATTTTCCGCGGTGGAATATACCTAGAACCGTAGTAAGCACCCCATTCTCTGCAAGAGTTTTTCTAAATGTTCCTCAAGTTTCCGTATCACACCACCTTTCTCGCCAGTGTTGATGATTGTTCCATCGCAACTCACAACGATAAGAGCATTGATATCAAAATAATTTCTTTGCAGAAAATTCATGATCGCCTCAGCCGTATCCTTGGCTGATCCTGATGAAGGAGTCACATAGCCTATGTACTTGGAGCCAGGCTCTTGTATTAGAGTTATGTGTTCTTCAGAAATAGTTTGACAGACAAATTTGTGAGCTTTCTTCGCTTGTGCTATGGTTTGGTCCTTCCGACCATCGAAATAAATATCACTGAATAATTTTTCATGTAAGTATGACAGTGACTGAGATTCTTACAGGTCTCTCCGGTGCTTACTTCGTTCACGTCGAATTTTACTTCGATCAATGACATGGGATTGTTCAGTATCTTTGATAATTCCGAGGTCTTCTGGTAAGGCTGATGTTAATGCTGCTGTTGCTCTATCAGATATTCTATGCCTATCACACTCTCGAGCAACAGTTGGGATGGGTGTTCGCATTTGTTTTGCTTTTTTTTTTCACTGTGAGTTTTTACAGATGATGTTTTTTCCTTGAAGAACTGTTCAGTCACTTGATTCACTTGTGTTATCATCACAATCAGAACTGCTTTCAATCACTTCAAATGATGATTGAAACTATCCTCAGATTTTTCCTGTGACTTCGTCTTTCTGTCCATTTCTGCAACAAGCCTTCTTTCTTTTTCTTTCAATTTCTTTGTTTTCACCACATCAACTCCTCCGATACACTTTTTTCTTTCTGTTCGCTGATCTGTCAGAAATAGCCTTTCATCAACAGGAACTTTTCGGTTTTTAGCGCAAGCACACATAGATAACTGTTTGCACTTAGAGGCAGCAATGTCGAACAGTTTAGAATTACCTTCATCTCTAAATTTTGTTACTTGTGCAGAGTAGCTCTTAATCATGTACCTGTTTTTATATCCTTTCAATAGCTTATTGTATTTCACTCGGAAATCTTTAACTTTATCAACTACACTTTTGTGAGCAATGGTGGGAATAGAAGCTTTTTGCCAGAGTGTTTCAACGGCAACTGCTACAGGCTCACAAATGTCTCCCAAAGATGGTTCCTTCCCACCTTCAGATGTCATTTCAGGTCGAAGCCACGTGTAGTATCGCGTTGCATCCCCTAGTGTTGGCAACGTCTTGCTTTTAAATTCACTGATTGAACCTAAAAACAAAGGACAAGCAATTTTTCCGCGGGTTTTAACCTTCTTTGTATCCATTATACTTGGACAATATCAAAAACTTTGCTAGAAAAAGACAAAGTTCAATAATGCACGGTCAGTTACAGAAGTGTGGTGCACATGGCCTGACACAACTACAGCTCAAATGACACTAATGAATGACTCGTGTCTACTGTCTATTGACTGAGTTGGCAATCAGACCGGCCTGTCGCCAGATGTACGATAAGAAAGTCAGTAAATCGTATAATATTGAGACCTCTTGCGGGACCTGAAAACATGTTTTAAATGCAGAAATATTTTACGTGTTATATGTTTGGTACAATAGGCAACTTTTAAACATATCGCCGAAAAAATCAAAGAAATTTTTTTTTCACTCTACCTTAATATACAGGGTGGGCGGAAAGTAGCTCCCTATTTTGGATTGGTAAAAAAATACGTATATTATCCATTTATTTCAGAAGAAATAATATGAAAAGGTAGGCATACATGGTAGGTTTTCTCTAAAATTCAATGTGGGCTCCAACTCTTTCCACCAGCTTCTGGAGCCGCCCAGGAATGGCGTCCACTGACTTTAGCAGGAACTCCGGCGGGATGGAGGACATGACTTCCCGAATTCGGTCCTCCAGTTCTTCCAATGTCCTCGGTTTGGTGCGGTAGACTTCTTCCTTTACCCACCCCCAAAGAAAGAAGTCGCACGGTGTCAAGTCGGGGCTCCTGGCTGGCCATTGATGTGGACCACGACGACCCATCCAACGCCCAGGGAAGTGGGCATCCAGCCACTCACGGACAACAAGAGCGAAGTGCGGAGGGGCGCCATCTTGCATAAATATCAGATCGTCGATGTTCTCCCATGTGCTGACAACCGGCCAGACCTCGTTTCGCAACATAGCAAGGTACCGCTCAGCATTCATGGTGTTGCGCAGAAGGAACGGGCCCACAACCTGATCTGAGGTCATACCAGTCCACATCAATGGCCAGCCAGGAGCCCCGACTTGACACGTGCGACTTCTTTCTTTGGGGGTGGGTAAAAGAAGAAGTCTACCGCACCAAACCGAGGACATTGGAAGAACTGGAGGACCGAATTCGGGAAGTCATGTCCTCCATCCCGCCGGAGTTCCTGCTAAAGTCAGTGGACGCCATTCCTGGGCGGCTCCAGAAGCTGGTGGAAAGAGTTGGAGCCCACATTGAATTTTAGAGAAAACCTACCATGTATGCCTACCTTTTCATATTATTTCTTCTGAAATAAATGGATAATATACGTATTTTTTTACCAATCCAAAATAGGGAGCTACTTTCCGCCCACCCTGTACAGTATATAAGCTTATACAGGGTGGGGCACGGGAACCAAGTGTTTTTGGAATAATCAGGAAAATGATATTTATTTTTGTAAAGAAAATATATTGGTAGAACAACATTCGTAAGAACATAGCATTTCATGTCATAATAATCATGTACCGAAAATTATATCTGGCATATGATGTCCTTGGCCGTCGACGCATTGTTGAAGGCGTTTACGAAAATTGGCCTCCACTCTTCCCAGCAGGTCTCTGTTGATTTGGATGATTTGTTGACGGATCGCTTCCTTCAATGCATCTAATGTACGGGGCTTGTCCTCGTAGACACGTGACTTAAGGTACCCCCATAGAAAGAAGTCACATGTGGACAAGTCAGGGGACCGAGGGGGCCATGCAATGTCACCAAATCTCGAAATGAGATGGTTGGGAAACAGGGGGCGAAGAACAGCCATTGACGCTCTGGCGGTGTGTGGCGTGGCCCCATCTTGCTGAAACCACAAATGTCGACGAGCAATACGCCTTCTTCGTAACTCAGGGATGAAAAAGGTGTTCACCATCTCAATGTAACGCCCAGATGTTATGGTAACGGTAACCCCATTTTGTTCGAAGAAATAGGGACCGATGACGCCAAACTTTCCCACCGCGCACCAAACTGTAACCTTAGGGCTATGCAGCGGTTTTTCATGGAGTTGTCGCGGATTTTCAGCAGCCCAATACCGACAGTTTTGATTGTTGACGGCCCCATTAAGGTGGAAATGGGCTTCATCACTCATTACCACCATCATGTTTTCATTCTGCTCATAAAGTGCAAGCATTTCCTGTGCAAAATTCAGTCGTTGGGGGCAATCGTTTACATTCAATTCCTGCACCATCGCTAACTTGTATGGGTGAAAATGTAATTCTTCATGCAAAATCCGTCTAACAGTACGATTGCTGATTCCGAGTGCAGCTGAATGTCTCCGAGCAGAGCGGCCTGGGCTTTGCAACATCGCTTGCTTGTCTGACCCTTTCAACGTTCTCTGGAGTACGCACAGTGCGTTGCGGCCCCTTCGGTTTTGTTTTCATTATTGAGCCTCCTGTTCGAAGATTGTTAACCCAACGTAAGATTGTGTCACGAGCGGGAACAGAGTCATTTCGATGAATGTTGAATCTGCGGCGAAACGCACGCTGAACTGCTGTCACTGACTCGCACTCGCCACCCTAACAAAATGATCATACGCGAACATGCGGTGTTCTAACGTCCACTGCTCCATGATGGCACCTGAAAGATAAAGGTGAGTGTTTAGTTAAAGTTAAATGCTATGAACCCAGGAATGGAATGCTACCTACCGCACGCCCCTCCCATTCCTAATGGCCGATTACTAGCTATTCAAAAAACACTTGATTCCCGTGCCCCCCCTGTATATTATATATATATAATATATATATATATATATATATATATATATATATATACACAGTATATATATATATATATAATTAACATGCCATGATAAGGCATATTATACAAAATTAATTATTTGTCGTATTAATAATTAAATGTTGGATACAATTTCCTTAGATTTATTTTAATTTATTAAACCCTAATTAAAATAAATCTAAGGAAACTACAACCAGAAATTAATTATGCCACTCATCTTGCAATATATACTGTACTGTATAATGTATATTATATATATATATATATAGTATATATGGGGGGGGTAGAGGTGGTTGAAAACTGATGAAAAATATCACAATAAAACCATATATTTGAGAAACAAAACTATGACGTTATTCAAATCTAGGTGAAACTGATGCTGAATCTAGGTTTGGCTGGAACCCTAAACACACACACACAGGCGCGTATTTACATATGGGCCAAACGAGCCATGGCCCAGGGCGGCAAATTTTACGGGGCGGTAAAATTTTGAGGGCATTAAAATTCTGGAGGAAAAGTCGTAACAAGAAAGGTAGAAAGGTAACAAGAAAGCACGTTTTAGGTAGGGAAAAGATTCAAAATTTCTGCGTTTTTTTAGCTAAAAAAAACGGAGAAAAGTTAGTACCACTTAAAAAAAATCCTCATTACGTTTGAACGAAGTCGATTTCGAAGTTGGTCCTTGGCCTTAATATAATAATTCAGAGCTGGGCACTTGCGTTTTTTTTTGCGGTACTGCGGTACTGCGGTACTACCGCACTACCAAACCGGTACCGCATAACGCAGTACCGCAAAGGATCGCTGAAAGTACAGGCTGTACTTTCAGCGATCCTTTGCGGTACTGCGTTATGCGGTACCGGTTTGGTAGTGCGGTAGTACCGCAGTACCGCAGTACCGCAAAAAAAACCGCAAGTGCCCAGCTCTGAATATATTTTCTTAATTTTAATAATATTTTATTTTAAAGCTAATTATTTTTATTTTATTTATTTACACTTTACAGAGTATCAAGCCAAAAATTGGCCAATTATTTTGTTTAAGGTTTTCTCTATAAAATTGAATTTATATTTTTTCTATTTTGCAACTTTGAACTTGGAAATTGGAAAACATTTAAAATTTAAAGACAAGATTGTGTTTATCTCAGTTTAGTACAGTAATGGTATTTATACAAGGTAAGAAGAAGAAGATAGTTTTTAAAACAATTTTGAATTTTTGATGTTCACTTAACTGCCTATATGTAGTTAGCTGTTAGAGACCTACTCAACCTGGCTGAGCTATTTTTTTTTTAAATATAAAATTATAATATATTTTATTAATTCTAATAATATATTTCTATTGAAAATATATTATTTATATTTTTAATTAATTTCAGATGTATTTGTTTTTTCAGATAAGTGATGGGAGAAAAAGACTAAGCGGCTCGGAGTATAAGAAGAGAGCTCTGGAGAAAGCTGAAAAACAACGAGATGTCATTGACAAAACTGCAAAAATTGATACTTTCTTCAAGAAATCTGATATAAAGAGCAAAAATGTTGAAACAAATCCGACTGTTCTTTTAAAAGAATTCGAATGTACCAAGATTAGGAGTTTCCAAGAAGATCAAAATGTTAATGAAGGTCCTAGTAATTTTAGATTATCTGGTAGAGAAGTTCAAGAATCCTGCCTACCCTATACTAAGTCTTGTGATGTAGGTAGCATCACAACTACCTCCAGCAATACTTCCATTTGACAAGACCCAGCATTGTGGAAAGTTAATGATGCTACACGTCATTATGTGTCAGAGCATGGCATAAATCAGGACCTAGAAAACACGAACTTTTCTCAATCAAAGAGACGTTTTGGAGAACGATTCAGATATTTTTGTAAAACCTTATTTGAAACACAGTTTGTCAATGGAGAGAAGGTGAAGAGAACATATTTAATGTATTCGGAGAGCACAGGCTCAATTTTCTGCGCTCCATGTCAGTTATTTGGTGGAACTACTAAAATTGGTAAGGAAGGATTTAATGACTGGAAGCATGGCAGTGAAGCATTAGCAAGCCATGAAAGTTCCTCTGAACACGAGTCATGTGTGTTAGCTATGAAAATGAGAAGTTCAACTCTTGGAAGAATTGACACAACTTTTCTGTCAAATTGATGAGGAGGAGAAGTATTGGAGGAATGTTTTAAAACGAGTTGTTGCAGTGGTCCGGTCACTGGCATCTCATGGTTTACCTTTTAGAGGCCACATTGAGAAATTTGGTTCTGTCCACGGTGGAAACTTTATTATGGCTTTGGAACGTATTGCTGAATTTGGCCCTTTTATGGCGGAACAAATTGCAAAATACAAAAATCCAGGAAAAGGTCATATCTCCTACTTTTCTTCGTTTACATGTGAGCAATTCATCAAACTAATGGCTGGCAAAGTTACCAAGCAAATAACTGAGGAAGTGAAATGTGCGAAGTACTATTCCATTATTGTGGACTCCACCTCAGACATATCACATGTCGATGAACTTGCAGTTATTCTGAGATACGTAAAAGAAGATGGACATCCCGTAGAGCGATTTTTGGCATTCTTTTCCAGCGTAGGCCACAAATCAGAGCAGCTTTTCAACTCAGTTTCCAGCATATTAAAAATGCATGATCTCGACATTGCAAACTGCAGAGGACAGTCGTATGATAACGCTCCCAACATGTCAGGGACTTACTCTGGCTTGCAAGCCAGAATAAAGAAGCGTCCCCAGTAGCAGTTTGCGTACCCTGCTCTGCACATTCATTAAATTTGATTGGACAGTGTGCAGCAAGTTCCTGTAAGGAAGCCATTGATTTTTTCGCACTTCTCCAAAATCTTTACGTGTTCTTCACTGCCTCCACTCACCGTTGGGAAATACTACAAAATCATTTTACCAAATCTGAAAATGTAACGCTAAAGAGCTTATCAGACACTCGATGGTCAGCCCGTGAAGAAGCGTGTAGGAGTCTCAATAAAGACTGGGAAGAGGTTATAGAGGCACTTACGTCCATTAAAGAAGATGACTCAGAAAAGCCTTGCACACGCAGTGAAGCATCAGGCTACCTCAATCAACTGCAACGCCTTGAAATTATGATACAATTCTTTCTTTAATGCGGGGTGACATTCTGGAAAGGTTCAATGCTACTAGTAAACAGCTCCAAGCAGTTAACATTGATCTTGGTGTCGTAGCAGAACTGTATGCATCATTGACATTTTATGTAAAAGATGCAAGAGACAACTTCGACTTTTATGAAGAAGCAGCAATTAAGAAATAATCTATCCGCGAATATGAAGTTTACAATGAAAAGAAAAAAGAAAAGAAAACTTCGAGTCGACGAAACTCGCGAAGGCGAGGTAGAATTAGATGGACGGAGGGACTTCTTCATTAATACTTATCTTGTGGTACTTGACAGATTATTGTCGGACTTAAACCGTTGCAAAGATGTGTATGAAAACCTCCATACACGGTTTGCATTTTTTACAAAAGTCGCCACCTTGAATCCGAGAGATATAACTGCCAATGCTAATAAGCTTTGGGAATTTTACAAGGATGACTTGGCGGAAGCATTTGTTAATGAGTGTCTTCATTTCTGTGGGCTTCTTCTGAATTTGGAGAAAACTCCTACGAGCATTCTTGAGATGAGTGAGATAATCCATGCAAAAGGATTAAAAGAAGTTTACCCATATGTTGATATTGCGCTCAGGATCTCCCTATGTACGCCGGCTTCCAACTGTTCTGCTGAAAGATCTTTTTCTGTACTGCGACGACTAAAGAACTACCTACGATCAGTGATGTCAGAAAATCGTCTCAACTCATTAGTTATCCTTATATTGAATCGGAACTCAAGAGAGCTCTTAGGAATACAGATCTTATTGACTCCTTCGCTGCTCAGCAATCTCGGCGGAAACTGTTTTGAGTATTCTACAACGGTCGATTTCGTAACTAAACATAAAGATCGTAAAGATAACCTACAATGCATTTCTGTTCACACATTTAAGGGATTGTTATATATATATATATATATATATATATATATATATATATATATATATATATATATATATATATATGTGTGTGTGTGTGTGTGTGTGTGTATTTTGTTGTTGTGGCGGAAAGAGATAAATATGGAGGGCTTCAACTTACTAAAAACGGATAGAACGACGAGACGTAAAGGTGGCTGTGCTCAGGGCCGGATTAAGACCTTTAGAGGCCCTAAGCACTTAAAAGATTTTGGTGCCCCATATATATGTAATTCAAAATATAAACAAAAATAAACCATAAAATAAAATTTTATTTTTTGAAATGAAACAAAACTTACAGTAAGATGGAAAATAATTTTTATTTTTGTATACTTCCACTTCATTTATATTTGAAAAGTTTTCTCCTACTTTTTTTAATTGCAAAGTCTTTGATCAGATCCTCAAAACTAATCTTACGTAACACATCTGCTTCTATACTTAGTAGAGATAAGGCATCCAGGCCCAGCCTGCCTTGTTGCATAGTTGTTCTGTTGGTATTTTTAATATACTTCAACTGAGAAAATGAACGCTCAGCTGAGCAATTTGTGACCATTAATGTTAAAAATATACGAAAGGCAATTTCTACATTTGGGAAGGCACACTCAATATTGTCTTCTACAATTATTTTATAAAGTTCAGCATGACTGAATCTTGTTTTTACATTTACTATAGCACACGAAAATATTTAATCTATATGTATTTTTAATATGGCGCTCAAAGATTTGATATAAACAAAATAATAACGCAAAGCGTAAAGTGTGTGATTACAACGAAATATATTTATTCTCTCAAAAGGGTTGTTGTTCACTACAAATTCAAACAAAGAAAAAAAATAAATACTATATATGAATATATATAATTCAGTTTTCAACAGCTTATAGGCTATAAGCCGCGATTATAATAGTATAATAAATCCATGGTAAATTTCTGTGGTGCCCCCCTTCCCTTGATGCCCTAAGCACGGGCTTATTTTGCTTAATGGTTAATCCGGCCCTGGCTGTGCTATATATGTACAGGAAGGTCATATGACAGGGACAATAATAAGTAAATCAAACAGCTATGTGGAACTCCTAGCAGTGAAAATAGAAAAACTAAACGTGATACTAATAGTCATCTATAGACCTCCAAGCACCCGATCCGAAAAATTCTCGGAGGGTATTGATGACATCGGAACGCTAATAAAGGCCATAAACCCTCCATCCCCCAATATAATGATCTGCGGAGACTTTAACTTCCCATTTATAAAATACAAAAAGGTGGATAGAATATATATATACACACCAGGACAAGGGGGGGCACAAGAGAAGACCAGGAGCAAGCAAAAATGTTGATGGCTCTGACAAATGAGTTTATGCTGACACGGGAGATAACAGAAAATACCAGGAAAATTAGCTGCCTGGATCTGGTATTCACGAATAACACGAACTTGATTGCTGATATAAAAATAACCCCAACCATTATCTCAGACCACAACTTAATCGAGATATCAACAAATATGACGACAGCATTAAAAGACAATAAACATATTGAGGAAAGAAGCAAATTTGTGGCCTTTAACTTAAACTCCAAAAATATAAATTGGGAAGCAATTAGATTGGCCATGGCCCAAATAGAGTGGAGAACAATTTTCGAAAATAAAACAACTGAAGAAATTATAACAACCTTGGAAGAAAAAACGCTGAGAAATTTAGAAAAATATGCTCCGAAATCACAGCCAAAAGGAAAGAGGAGCTGGCTAGAGAGGCAAAAGAGAAGACTATTCCGCAAAAGAAAGAGAGTGGAGGCGAAGTTAGGCACCTGCGGAGAAAATGACAGGAAAGTAATACAAGAAAAACTGGGGGTATCGATAGGATAATACAAGCCCTGATCAAGGACCATACAGAGAGGGAAGAGGAAAAGGTGGTAGAAGCAATAAAGGAAAATCCAAAATACTTCTATAGCTATGCAAAAAGTAAAACAAAAACGCGCGCTGCTATTAGGTCCTTAAGGACGAGAAATAATGAACTAACCGACGATCCAAAAGAAATATCTGAAACATTGAGAGCCCAATATGAATCAGTTTTCAGTACCCCAAAAAGTGACAAAGCGATACCTGATTATAGATGTATTCTTTGAAGAGGAATTGCAAGGAGAGTATATAACAGACTTTGATTTTACCCCAGAAGATGTAGCGAGAGCTATAGGACAAATGAAACCACATTCAGCTGCAGGTCCGGACAATTGGAACACATTATTGATTAAAAACTAAAAATGAAATAGCTACACCTTTATACTGGATATGGAGAAGATCCCTAGACACTGGGGAAATACCGAGCATGTTGAAAAGAGCAAACATTGTCCTTATATATAAAGGAGGGGACAGATCTCAAGCAAAGAACTATAGACCAGTGTCATTGACGTCCCACCTCACCAAATTATTTGAAAGAATAGTTAGAGAGAAAATTTATGATTTCCTGGAGACACGGGAAAGATTCAACGAAAATCAGCGTGGATTCCGATCAGGTAAATCATGCCTATCACAACTAATAGAACACTACAACAATATCCTAGATGCACTGGAAGGCAATGACAACTACGATGTTATATACACAGATTTTGCTGAAGCTTTCGACAAATGTGATCATGGTATAATAGCACATAAAATTAAATATATGGGAATAACAGGCAAAGTAGGAAAATGGATCTACAACTTCAGAGAACGTCTGCAGGTCGTCAAAATTCAAGGTATATCATCATCAGAATCGGAAGTACGCAGCTCAGTACCATAGGGGACAGTACTGGCCCTACTCCTGTTCATTATCATGCTAACAGACATAGACAGCGGAGTAAACAGCATCAGTATAGTAACATCCTTTGCAGATGATACAAAGATCAGCAGAAAAATCAGCAATGTAAATGAAGTGGAGGCCTTGCAGAGGGACACGAACAAAATATACAAATGCTCAGAAGACAACAACATGTCATTTAACACCGATAAATTTCAGCTCTTGAGATATGGTAGAAAAGAGGAACTTAGCCCATTAATGCCCAAAATTCAAATTTTTGAGATATCACCTTCAAATTAAAATATGTAGTTCATTATATGAGAATAAAAACCCACTCTAATAGACAGAGTTTATTTCCACGACAGTTTCGACGCCCACTGGCATCCTCCTCAGGTGGATACAGAAACACAAATGAAACAAAACAAGAGGGAAAAACAGTTCAGGGATGCCCCTCGGGAACCTTCAGTTAACCAAAAACAATATGTGAGTTTGCCTTACATTGCCGGCTTAGAAAGAGTAAAACCGTTGACGAAAGAATTTAAGTTTGCTTTGGCGTTCAAATATTCGTCTACCGTGAAAAGTAAATTGGTTAGGAATAACGTTGCAAAAGAGGAACAAGCCTGTGTCTACAGCATTCCCTGTAAAAGTTGTGATTTAGTATACGTGGGAGAAACTGGAAGAAATATTGAAACCCGTATCAAAGAACACAAATATGCCTTCAGAAGTTGTAATACTAATAATGCCATTTTTTATCACGCTAGCCAAAATAATCATGCTATAGATTGGGAATCAAGTAAGGTACTTTATAAATGTAATAATTATGTCAAAAGAAAAATAATAGAATCTGTGTGTATAGAAAAAGTAGATAATTTTAATTTGTGCGAAGGTACTTATAAGTTAGACCCTTTAATGAGATTCTTGGTCAATAAATCCCTTACGGAGTCGTGGGAACGTGTTCGAACCTAAGTGTGAATTTCTTAAATGTCTCTGGATTGGAATGTTTCCTTACTCGCTTTTAGTAAATGTAATAATGGAAGTAATTAATGTGGAAATAAATATATGCAGTAATTATGTCAAAACATTAGGATCTGTATGTATAGAACAAGAAGATATTTTTAATTTGTGGAAATGTAGTTATAAGCTGACCCTGTAATAAAATGCCCTTCTGGTTTCGGGAGAACGATATCTAACCTAGGTGCGAATTTCTCAATGGTCTCTGGATTATTTCCTAATCGCCTTTTTTCATTCGTTTTTCGGTTTATAATTTCTGTATAATAAACAACAATGTAATAACCAATGTAATAATAAATTTATAATTTCTGTAATTAATAATTATGCAATATTAAATGTAATAAATTTAATTATAAATGTAATAATTATGTAAAAATAATAGAATCTGTATGTTTAGAACAGGAAGATAGTTTTAAAATTTGTGCGAATGTACTTAATGAAAATGCCCCTCCTGTCTCGAGAGAATGGAATCCAACCTAGGTGCGAATTTCTTAACGGTCGATCCCTGAACTGTTTTTCCCTCTTGTTTTGTTTCATTTGTGTTTCTGTATCCACCCGAGGAGGATGCCAGTGGGCGTCGAAACTGTCGTGGAAATAAACTCTGTCTATTAGAGTGGGTTTTTATTCTCATATTTTGACCTTCACGTAAAAAAGTGAAGTTTTTTGCATTTATGTAGTTCATTATTCAATATTTAAGGTATATTATTAAAATTTTAGATAAAACAACTTGAAATCGTGATTTCATAGCGCGTATGATATATCATACGCTGGGCAGTAAGGGGTTCATTACAACCAAATAAGGTTAAGTATAAAATCTTTAACTTTTATATTTTATTAATTTCAAATACAATTAAAATAAATAAAAATTCGAATTAGAACCTCAAAAATTTTTTTATTGATGGTATGCTCTGAAGCATGTATCAGGATGAAGACTAACATTACACTTTATGCACTGAAATTTAGTACATTTTCCACATTTCGCACATCTCTGCGTGTCATTTTTATCTACTAAATGCCCGATGTTATCATAACGAACTTCACTTAAAACTTGCTTTTTAGTTTTAGGGCTACTCTACGCATTTTTTCCATATCTGGAGATGCTAGTAGGGCTATAACAATGCGTCTGCTAAATTCTAAAAGACTGATATTCTTGTCGAGGTGTCGAAATAACATCCACAAGTTCACAATGCTTTCAGTGAAGCAGAATCTGAAGAGTGGCCAATACCACTTTTTTGAGCGGATTCTTATCTTATAAAGTCCCCTTAGTTTGTCGAAAAGGTCAACTCCTCTCATTCCTTTATTGTATAGTTTTACTAGATTGGGTTGTGGAACAGTAATTGGCTTTCGTTCGCTTTTACTCCACCGCTTACATGATTCAAGATCATATTTCTCTGCTTCCTGTATATTTGTTGCCATTGTAACTTTATTATTATCATTCCACCTTATTAGAGTAATTCCACTTTTTGAATCCTCAATGGCACAAGATGTTCCACAGCTTTCCTTCTTCAGATCTTTCAATGGAGCCTTTTCAATTCTATCACTTCGAATTGTCCCAATGCAGTGAAGTCCATGTTCAGTCATGGTTTCTAAGAGTGGTAGTGACGTAAAAATGTTGTCAATATAGATACATGAACCTTGGGGTAGAAATCCTAAACAAAGCTTTTCTGTGATACAAGAACCAAGTGGTTTACCTGGGGTTTTATTTTCTGCACCAGTATAAGGATAAAATTTTATTACGTATCCATCTGATGTAGCAAGACACCACCACTTGAAGCCATACCTTATCGTTTGCCCCTTATGAACTGTTTCATACTGTGATGTCCATAATACGGCTCCATTGCTTCGTCAAGAGAAAATGAAGACCCAGTGGCTGAATGAGAGTTGCAAATGCCTCATTGAGGTGATCAAGGAGAGGCCTAATTTTGAAAACTTTGTCACTTTCGTCAGTTTTCATGTTATCATTGAAATGCAAATATCTATGAATAATCTCAAAACGATTTCTGCTCATGGACCTGCTAAATTGTTATAGGTATCTGATTTTGTTTCCCAATACATTCTTCTGGATGGCAGTTTATTGTATCCTGACAAAATTAGTATTGCAAAATATTTATATAGTTCTTCAACTGACAATGTAAATTGTGGATCCCCTTTTTGTGATGCGTATTTTACAGTTTCTTTACAAATGTGTTCCATTAAGTTCTTATCAAAAACTAATTTGAAAACATCAATGGGGTTCATTTCATTTTCCTTCATTTTTTTAACAATGAATGGCTCTAATCGATTGCTATTAGCATTACTTTTATCACTGCACTTTTCTATTGGCTTTGACACCCATTCGTGACAGTCTTTTTTCCTTCTTTTTGAATTGGGTCGAGACTTCATATGAATTTTGTGATGGTCCAGAAATAACAAGTTCATTTTTACCATCCTTAGAGTAAGCCCTTACCTCTGCACATTGAGAAAGTACTCCTTTGCCAATATCTCTGAAACTCAATGTATCCTCACTATCACTTGGAGCATCACCCCTGTCAGAATCATCAATATCATTTGGAGGATTGAGAACAAACTCCAATTCATCAGCGTTGTCAATTTCTTCTGCAAGAGGCTCGCAGTCATCAATATTCTCCAAATAGTTCATAAGTTGTTCGGAATCTTCAATTCTAAATGGAAGTTTTCGCTTAGGCATCCTGGGGAATAGATAATATATATATGATATACAATATATATATACACACACACAATATATATATATATATATATGAAATGAAATGAAATGAAATGAAATGAAAAGGTTTATTGGCAGACTATAGTCCATATGACAAATATTATTAATACAATGACAGTTCATACACTAATGATAGAAAATATACAATTGATTAAATTATAAATAATACTGCACTGTCGAAGTTAAGTGGAGCTACAGACAGACGTTTTCGTACCAAGAAGTCCATAGCTTAGAGCAGGGGTTCCCAAATTGGTGTTCCGCGGAACACTTGTATACCGTGAGAAGTGTTCTGCGGAACACAATTTGGGAACCCCAGGCTTAGAGGATAAATGGCAGGACTCATGGATAGCTTGGATGATCGGGTTGGTTGATTTTTTAATTCTTTGCATTAGACTGTGTTGAGCACGTCTTGTTACCTCCGGGAAGCTCGGAACATTGCGGGTAGCAAACATATGCGAAGCTGAGCATCTCGGGGGTAATTTATGTAAGAGTCTAAAAGACCTGTTATACAGCAAATTTAGGGTTCTGCCAGAACCTTTTTATAATTCACCCAGAGTTGCTGACCGTATATATTACTGCAGAAAGTACGAAAGAGTGTGTCTTTAGCTTCACTTGTACAGAAACGAAAGTTCCTTATGGTCATATTCGCTTTAGCACACAGGCTTCGAGATTGTTTTCTTATATCCGAGTCATCACTCAAGGAGCTGGTAATAGTTTGAATCAAATACTTAAACTCTTGTACTTCCTCAATTACTTCACCATTCATTTTAAACCTTATATCAGCTGGCTGATTACAGCTTTTCGGATGAAATTGCATAACCTTAGTTTTTGTAACATTAAAAAGAATATCATGTTTCTGCGAATACACTTCGCAGACATTTAGTAGCCGATCCAGACCTTTAACAGAAGGACTTATTAACACCATATCATCGGCATAAACTAAGTTATTTATCCTTGCGTTATCTATACAACATCCCACTGTTGCCTCATTAAGTGAAGCAATTAATCCGTCGATATACACATTAAACAGCATAGGGGAGAGCAAGGAACCTTGTCTCACCCCGCAAGAGGAGCCAAAACACTCGGATAGTACATTGCCCCACCTAATAGTGAAAGATTGGTGGGAATACCAAAATTTCAATAAATTTAATATGTACATGGGAACCTTCCTGTCTTCTAGTTTTGCAAATAAAATATTGTGGTCACCCTATCATATGCCTTACTTATATCAAGGAAACAGATATAAATGGTTGAATTACTGTCAATGTATTTAGATATTGTTTCTTTAAGTACATAGATACACAGGTCAGTTGAGTGGGACCTTTTAAAGCCAAACTGATTAGATGTCCATAGGAAATCATTTAATCGGAGTAACAAGAGTTTTTCTAGTAGTTTCGAGAAGCAGGAAGCGACAGCAATGGGCCTGTAATTATTGCTGGACAGAATGTCTCCGTACTTATTTTTGACCAAGGGCAAGATATATACCCTCATGAACTCTGCAGGGATATAGCTATGAGCAAGCATGGCTGATAGGAGCAATGATATATGCAGACATACTACGTCATTTGCATATTTTAAGTGCTCATTCGATAAGTCATCTACCCCTGACGCAGAACCAGTCTTTAACTCTTTAATTAACCTATTTACTTCAGAAAATGGTATAAAAATATTTTCCCTTGTCCCTCCCACAATCGTTTCGCTGTAATCTATCTTAAGATTATCCCTACTCACACTATTAAGAATGTTAGAGTAGTGATTTTTCCACAGCTTTGCAATTTCATCCTCCCCCGACACCCCATCGATTGTCGGAGGGAGGACATTTTTGACACCCGGTTGATTCTTAACAAATTTCCAAAATTTGTTATCGTTATTTATGCGAGCTTCACAGGCTTTTGATGCTCGAATAGACTCTTCTTCCTGTTTACATCGCCTTATGGCCGCCTTATACTGACCCCGACTTCTACACATATTCAAGTATACTGGTCCTAATCTGGGTCTACCATGAAAGCACCACAAATCATAGGCATCTTTCGATTCACTCTTCAGGGGGGCAATAAAATCATTCCATCCAGGAATAACCTTAGTATGATAGTTGTAAGATTTAATCAAGGGGCTTCCTGCTTCTCTTTCGAAACACAAAACCAGATAGCAATAAATAAAGCAAAAAGTGTCGCGGGACAGGTACTAAGAACGTTCAAGAGAAGGGACAGGACAGTAATGATTCTCCTGCTAAAAACACTGATTATCCCAAAACTTGAATACTGCTCAGTTTTGACGTCCCCATATAAAAAAGAATAAACTAATAAACTAGAAGAAACGCAAAGACATTTCACAGCCAAGATTGATGGCTGCAAAGAACTCAACTACTGGGAAAGACTATGTAAACTAAATCTGCACTCCCTGGAAAGAAGAGAGAGGTACACCATAATCTACATATGGAAAATGATCGAAAAACTGGTACCAAACCTAAAACTAAAGCCAATTACCATTCAAACAACACTGGAAAATAGGAAAGGCAGAATGTGTAGTGTTCCCAAATTAAAGGCCCGACAAGGGACCTCCTCAACACTGAAGGAAAATAGCTTGGTTGTCAGGGAGCCAAGACTTTTCAACCAGCTTCCAAAGGACTTCAGAAACGTAACGGGGGTCAAAGTTGAAGTCTTCAAGAGAAGACTGGATGCCTGGCTCAGGACGGTACCAGATGAGCCAGGCGTGCCTGGCTATGTACGGTGGAGAGCGCAAGAAAGCAACTCGCTCCTCCACCAAGCCAGACCTGGAGGCGGGGCCACCAGCTTGACCTCCGTGTGAAGAGAGACCAACGCACGAAACAACATAAGGTTCATAAGGTAAGGTGTGTATATATATATATATATATATATATGTATATATATTATTGTATTGTATTATATTATATCTATATATATATATATATATATATATATATATATATGTCTATATATACAGGGTATCCCGTAAGTCTGGAATCAGGGCAAAATGATAAAAACGGCAATAAAAACGCCGAAGAGAATTTTGGGGACTGTTTGTGAAATGAGCGAGGATGGTAGCGGCTGTGTCATCGTCGGTGGATGTCCTCGGAGGTCCACTGCGTGGTTTATCTCCTATGGATCCCGTTTCCCTGAACTTTGCTACAAGTTTGCCGAAACAGCTGTGTGTTATCGGCGCGCGGTCCGGATGCAATCTGTTAAATTCCTCAGCGACTTCCCTCTGACTTCGATTTCCTACGAACAGAATTACCTGGATGCGTTCTTCCTTACTCAAAGACATCATGGGCACTTGCATAAACGGAAAAACATGAATTACTTATTTTACCCTATGGTTCCAGACTTATGGGACACCCTGTGTGTGTGTGTGTATATATATATATATATATATATATATATATATGATGAATAAAACCACGAAGGAAAGGAAACACAAAATGGTGCTCAAGCGCTTTCGTCTAATGACATCCTCAGTGTTCCTGAGGATGTCATTAGACGAAAGCGCTTGAGCACCATTTTGTGTTTCCTTTCCTTCGTGGTTTTATTCATCATAAATATTTTTCACGTGTTACCTTCGTGAAATAATTTTCATATATATATATATATATATATATATATATATATATATATACACACACATATATATACATAATATATTACACTGGGCAACACGTATTTTATTGAATGATATCTGACACTTGATTCTAGGTAATTTGGGTGCGCTGAATACGAATTTCAACTCGGTTTGGCTCTATCAGGTCCTGATTCTTGTCGACAGCCTATGTGCCATTTTCCAGATTTTTCAAATTAGGACTAAAAAATTAAGTCATGTGTTAAATTTTTTTTTCAAGTTTCATGAATACAAGCAGTTCAAACTACAGTAAAATTACATTATAACGATAGAAATGAATTAAAATAAAAAAACAAACAGATATGAAGCTTTCACTGTGGCAAAAATTTTCTTTTGTAAGACTTTCTAGCGTATTTGCTTGTTGATGGCAGGTCTCTTTTCAAGCACCAGCAGTAATCAGCCATCATGTGGGAATCCCAGCGGCCTTGGTACCGTTCCTCCATAATTTTTATATCTTGGTGGAATCTCTCCCCTTGTTCGTCACTTACATCACCTAAATTACTTGGAAATTGGTCAAGATGGCTATTCAAAAAATGCATTTTTATGCTCATATTGCAACCTAACTCTTTGTAGTCCCTTAAAAGTTTTTTTTACGATTTCTTCGTAGTTATCTGCCCTATAATTGCCTAAAAAGTTTTCTATCAAGTCCACGAATGAGAACCAGCCATTTTTTTCGCGTTCATTCATGACATTAGGAAAATTGCTGTCTTTAATCATTGTTCTTATTTGTGGACCGTCGAAAATTCCCGCCTTGATTTTTTCATAACTTAAACTTGGAAATTTTGAAGTTATGTATTTGAAACACTCGCCGTTCGTATCTAAAGCTTTTACATATTGTTTAATGAGGCCTAGTTTTATATGCAGAGGAGGAAATATGATTTTATCTCTGCTCACTAAAGGTGGATTAATTACGTTTTTTTCTCCGACAGTAAGTGATGTTCGTGCTGGCCAGATTTGTTTGAAATAATGTTCTTCCTTGGCTCTGCTGTCCCATAAGCAAAGGAAGCAGGGATATTTAGTATACCCTCCTTGTTGTCCTAGCAGAAAATTAACCATTTTTAAGTCAACACATATGATCCACTCGTGCTCCCTATATTTGATAAGATTTAAAACCTTTTCTATATGTTCATACTTTTCTTTTAATTTTGTTGAGTGCCCAATCGGTATCGAGCCGTATAGATTGCCATTATGCAACACACACTTAAGACTTCTTTTCGAACTGTCTAAAAACAAGCGCCAATCATTTGCATCGTAAGACTCAACCCCCATCTTCTTTAACAAACCAACTATGTCGCAGCAATATACTAAACTATCCTCTGTTCTAAAATATTTAACAAGTTCTTCTTCTCTTTTTCTGTAAAATGAAATGTATGTGTTTGAAGTAAGCAAGTTTTTCTCTTTAAGTCTTGAAGCTAAAATTTCCGCAGCCTTTTTTGGCAAATTTAGACCCCTTACAAGATCATTCAACTCGGCCTGGTTAAACTTTTGCGGATCGTTTTGACTTTCAAATACGCTGGGGTCAAAATCGGTGTCTGACTCCTCAAAGTGCATAACAATATTTTCAGGAACATCTTCAACTAATTCTTGAGTTGGCAGACCCTTAAATTTTGGAATGGGGATCTCATTTGAATGTAGCACAGGTCGTATCGCGGTGTCGAAATTTGGGTACTCGATACAATGTTTATTTTTCTTAGTGAAGCCCGAAGTCTTGACAAAGCAAAGGTAGCAATCGGTCTCGTGGTTAGTAGGCTCTCGCCACACCTGATATGGAAAAAAAATTGTAAAGCGTTAACAAAAGCGACGAGAGACTTGTTTTTATGAATTTTATCAAAAGTTATCACCCAAACATTTAACATTTCTATGTGTTTCAACCTTATGCAATATTTGAGATTCTTATAAACATTTTCTGTAAATTTTTGTTTATGTACCTAAGTTACAATTACATTTAGGTAAGTTACAGTATACTAGTGATTAAATTACGTAGTTTTATGAAATCATAAACTTACCATCGGAACTCCAAAAGGTATTTTTGAATCCGAACCCTTCGTCCAATGTCGCAGTCTTTCAATGCATATAGTGCAGGCTTTATGTGGAGCCCACGATTTATCTTGGTCCCCCAGTTTTATGCCAAAATAAGCTAAGTAAGCTCTTTTTACGAAGTCAGTTATATTTGCTCGTTGATGTGGAAGTGTAAAATTTCCACATATATAACAGAAGGAATCAGGGTTGTTTTTGCATTTGAACTTTCTAGTGCTTGATGACATATTGCTTGATTGTTCTGCCAATTTGTAAAGGTATTTAAAGCCCTTAATTCATATAAATTTAAGAAAATCTGAAATATAAACACAAAAATTAGTTTAAATAGGTACTTATTATGAAATAGGTACTTACAATCTATGAAATTAAACTAGAAACACGGATGAGTGGGTACAATATAAATTACGTCTAATTAAATCAACTATATTAAATCACGATGACAAAATTACTCACTAAATCATATGCCAATTCAAAATTATGTTAATGCCCAAACTTAATTAACTAACTCAACTGACTGACTGACTGACTGACTGATTGAATTGACTGATTAACTCTGGAAACGAGTCGCTTTTATATATTTTAGTTGTCCCTCTAGAATACTCTACAGAGAACAGGAACGCTCGAGAAAATTTTAGAATTCTATGATATTTTTAGCTTAATTTACTAATATTAAAATGGGTTAAAAATGACAAAATTAAAAATATTTTTAGGGTGTTACATATAAAAATATACATAATACAACAATACCATAACAATAGGTACAAATACCTAGATAAAAACCTAGTTGCATAATGTGTAACTGCAAAAAGACTTAGCGAGTATTGAGAAAAAAACCTTTTTATGAATACGACGAAAGAGGAGGGGTGTTGAGCAAAATCAGAACCTGATAGAGCAAAACCGAGTAAAAATTCGTGCTCAGCGCACCCAAATTATCTAGAACTAACTGTCAAATCTAATTCAATAGACAAAAAGTTGAAATTTGTTCCCCAGTGTTATATATATTATCATAATATATATAATATATTATGATTGATATAAAAATATCTTGTATGTTAAGATATATTTTGCTACAGTAAATGCCTGAACCATTTGACTGCATTTTACTGAAAACCCTTATATCAAATAACTATTTACCGCTAAATGGTAACTTCGTAAGTGTCCGAAGGGCAGCTAAATCAGTATGGCCCTTGGCGCCAGAGAACCTAAATCCGCCCCTCCACACACACACACACACACACACACACACACACACACACACACACACACTCTTTTTCGTACGATAAACATTCAAATCATTTGTCCCAGTTAACGCAATAAGTATAATACTGAAATTTACATTAGTGGAAATCTGAAGACAGAAAATATAATTCCCTTTTTGAAGGAAAATAATTTTGTGGTTAAAAAATCATTGAGACACCAAAGAAGTAAAGAATATAATTATTGATGTCTTCAACAGATGACTAATTCACTGATCCACAATCAGAGCAGATCGACTCATAGGAGAGAGGAAAAGTATCAACAACTTTTCCCCACCAAATATCTCATGAGGTCAGCCTATGTCCCAGCTGAGAAGTTAAAACGTCAAGTGAAACACTTGAAAAGTTAATGAAAAAATAAGTGTGTATATATATATATATATATATATATATATATATATATATATATATATGTGTGTGTGTGTGTGTGTGTGTGTGTGTGTGTGTGTGTGTGTGTGCCTGAGTGTGTGTGTCTGAGTGTGTATCAGCACATGCAACTGACACAGCGGGGAACCCTCGAGCCGAACCACTACATGACAAAAAGCTACCAGAACAGGTAGGCGGGAATGGATCCATCTCGGAGGACCACAAGGCTACAAAACACGCGATATCAAAGGACAACGAACTTAAAATGCACAAGGGGCAATGCAAAACAAAGAATATAAACATTGTCCTGGCAAATATTCAAGGAATGAAACCAAACAATTCACTAAACAAAGTTTCGTACCTAAAAGGTTTTATGGACGAAACAAGGGCAGACATCGCATGCCTCACAGAAACACATCTTAAAGATTGTCACAGAAACTGCGATAACTGCGAACACTGTATTGATAAGAAAGAATTGCATATTGATGGATTCAACTTACCAAGAGCGGATAGAACACCGAGTCGTAAAGGTCGCTGTGCTATTTATATACATGAGAGGCATATGACAGAGACGGTAATAAGTAAATCTAACAGTTTCGTGGAAATCCTTGCAGTGAAAATAGAGAAACTAAACGTGGTACTGATAGTCGTCTGTAGACCTCCAAACTCCCCAAATGAAAAATTTTCGGATGCCATTAATGATATCAGAAGCCTAATAAAGTCCGTAAACTCTCCATTCCCTAATAAAATTCTCTGCGGCGATTTTAGTTTCCCATTTATAAAATACAAAAAGGTAGGTAGATATATATTTACACAGCAAGATAAAAGGGGCACAAGAGAGGATCAGGAACAAGCAAAAATGCTGATGGCTCTCACAAACGAGTTTATACTCACACAGCAGATAACAGAAAATACCAGGAAAAATAACTGCCAAGATCTGGTATTCACAAATAACACGAACTTGATTGTCGATATAAAAATAACTCCAACTATTATCTCAGACCACAATATAATCGAGTTATCAACAAATATGGCCATAACTTTAAAAGACAATACATATACGGAAGGAAGAAGCAAATTTGGGCTTTTTAACTGAAACTCCAAGACCATAAATTGGGAAGAAATCAGATCACACATGGCCCAAATAGAGTGGAGAACAGTTTTCGAGAATAAAACAACGGAGGAAATGCTAACAACCTTGGAAGAAAAGACGCTGAGAATTTTGGAAAAATATGCTCCGAAAGCGCATCCAAATGGAAGGAAGAACTGGCTAGAGACTAGAGAAGCAAAAGAGAAGAAAATTCTGCAAAAGAAAGAACGTAGCGACGAGGTTAGCTAATTGCGGAGACAATAATGCCAGGAAGGTAATACAAGAAAAACTGGAGATAATCGATTGGGAAATACAAACTGATAAAGGGCCATACAGAGAGGGAAGAGGAAAAGGCGGTACAAGCAATAAAGGAAAACCCAAAATACTTATATAGCTATGCGAAAAGGAAAACATAAACGCGCGCTACTATCGGGCCCTTAAGGAATGGGAATAATGAACTAACAGATGATCTAAAAGAAATATCTGAAACACTGAGAGCCCAGTATGAATCAGTCTTCAGTACCTGAAAAAGTGACAAAGCGATACCTGACATATATGTATTCTTCAAAGAGAAATTGCAAGGAGAATGTATAACAGACTTTGATTTTACACCAGAAGATGGAGCGAGAGCTACAGGACAAATGAAATCACGTTCAGCTGCAGGTCCGGACAAATAGAATGCACTATTAATTAGAAACTGTAAAAAGGAAATAGCTACACCATACACTGGATATGGAGAAGATCCCTAGACACGGGGGAAATACCGAGCATCTTCAAAAGAGCAAACATTGTCCCTATATATATAGGCGGGGATAGATCTCAAGCAAAGAAATATAGACCAATGTCCTTGACGTTCCACCTCACCAAAATATTTGGAAGAATAGTCAGAGAGAAAATCTATGACTTTTTGAGGACATTGGAAAGATTCAACGAAAAATAGGACGGATTCTGATCAGGAAGATCATGCGTATCACAACTTATAGAGCATTATAACCAATGTCCTAGATGCACTTGAAAGCAGTGAAAACTGCTGTCATATACACGGATTTTGCTAGAGCTTTCGATAAATGCGATCATGGTATAATAGCACATAAAATGAAATATATGGGAATAACAGGCAAAGTGGGAAAATGGATCTACAACTTCCTCAGAAAACGACTATAGGTGGTCAAAATTCAAGGTGTATCATCATCAGAATCAGAAGTATGCAGCTCAGTACCACAAAGTACAGTACTGGCCTCACTCCTGTTCACTGTCATGCTAACAGACATAGAGAGTGGAGTGATCAGTAACAGTATAGTAACATCATTTGCGGAGGATGGTAGAAATGAGGAACTTAAACAGACTGCATATTATGCACCAGGTAGACAAAAAATTCAGAGAAGCACGAAAGCGGTCGACTTTGGGGTAATAATGACCGATGATGCCAAATTCGAGACACAAAATTAGATATCAATAAACAAAGCAAAAAGAGTCGTGGGACAGGTACTAAGAAGTTCAGATGGAGGGAAAAGACAGTAATGATTCCTCTGCTGAGAACACTGATCATACCAAAACTTGAATACTGCTCAGCTTTGATGTCCCCATATAAAAAGGAAGAAGTTAATAAACTAGAAGAAATGCAGAGACATTTCACAGCAAAGATTGATGGCTGCAAAGAACTCAACTACTGAGAAAGACTATGTAAACTAAATTTGTACTCCCTGGAAAGAAGAAGAGAGAGGTACACCATAATCTACATATGGAAAATGATCGAAAAACTGGTACGAAACCTCAAACCAAACCCAATTATCATCCAAACAACGCTGGAAAATAGGAAAGGCAGAATGTGTAGTGTTCCCAAATTAAAGGCCCGACAAGAGACCTCCTCAACTCTGAAAGGAAATAGCTTGGTTGTCAGGGGGCCAAGAATTTTCAACCAGCTTCCAAACGACCTCAGAAACGTTACAGGGGTCAAAGTTGAAGTCTTCAACAGAAGACTAGATGCCTGGCTTAGGACGGTACCAGATGAGCCGAGTGTACCTGCCTATGTACGGTCGAGAGCGCAAGAATGGAACTCGCTCCTCCACCAAGCCAGGCCTAGAGGCGGGGCCACCAGCTTGACCTTCGTGTGAAGAAAGACCCATACACGGAACCCAAACAAGGTTAACAAGGTAACAAGGTTTATATATATATATATATATATATATATATATATATATATATATGTACCTCCTCGTTTAAGTTCCGTGTGTTGGTCTCTCTTCACACGAAGGTGAAGCTGGTGACCCGCCTCTAGGTCTGGCTTGGTAAAGGAGCGAGTTGCTCTCTTGCGCTCTCCACCGCACATAGCTACACTCGGCTCATCTGGTACCGTCCTAAGCCAGGCATCTTGTCTTCTCTTGAAGACTTCAACTTTGATCTCTGTAACGTTTCTGAGGTCGTTTGGAAGCTGGTTAAAAAGTCTTGCCCCCTGACAATGCCCCCTGATGATGGTGGAGCTATTTCTTTTTTACAGTTTTTAATCAATAGTGCGTTCCATTTGTCCGGACCTGCAGCTGAATTGTCGGTTAATTCATTATTTTCTTTCCATAAGGGCCCGATAGTAGCGCGCGTTTTTGTTTTCCTTTTCGCATAGCTATATAAGTATTTTAGATTTTTCTTTATTGCTTCTACCGCCTTTTCCTCTTCCTCCTCTGTATGGCCCTTAATCAGAGTTTGTATTTCCCTATCGATACTCTCCACTTTTTCTTGTATTACTTTCCTGGCATTGTTGTCTCCGCAAATTAGCTAACTTCGTCGCTACTCTCTTTCTTTTGCGGAATATTCTTCTCTTTTGCCTCTCTAGTCTCTAGCCAGTTCCTCTTTCCTTTTGGCTATGCTTTCAGAGTATATTTTTTTTAAATTCTCAGCGTCTTTTCTTCCAAGGTTGTTAACATTTCCTCCGTTGTTTTATTCTCGAAAACTGTTCTCCACTCTATTTGGGCCATGTGTGATCTAATTTCTTTCCAATTTATGGTATTGGAGTTTAAGTTGAAAGCCCCAAATTTGCTTCTTCCTTCCGTATGTGTATTGTGTTTTAATGTCATCACCATATTTGTTGATAACTCGATTATATTGTGGTCTGAGATAATAGTTGGGGTTATTGTTATATCAGCAATCAAGTTCCTGTAATTCGTGAATACCAGATCTAGGCAGTTATTTTTCCTGGTATTTTCTGTTATCTCCTGTGTGAGCATAAACTCGTTTGTGAGAGCCATCAGCATTTTTGCTTGCTCCTGGTCCTTTCTTTTGCTCCCCTTATATTGCTGTATAAATATATTTCTACCCACTTTTTTGTATTTTACAAATGGGAAATTAAAATCGCCGCAGAGTATTATATTAGTGGTTACTGAATTTTATTTAATGTTATTAAAGACCATTAACAAATCAATTCTTTGTGCAATAATTTAATTTAAGATGTAAAACTTAGTTTCTGAATTGAAAGTCATGGAAAAAATTTTGTCAAAAGATAAAACGATTGAGTTCCCAAAATCTAATTATATTTTGTCCACTTATTCGTTAGAAAAACCTCGTAATCTTTTGTCCAATTTATAACAGCAATTTGTCAAGGTTTGCAGTACTTGTAATTGAAAGTGTTGGGACAGTGTATACGATCCGCCATTTTATTAATTTAAATGTATTTATGTGAACAATATTTGACGCAGGTTCTGAAAAGATAATTTATCAACATGGAAGTAACTATCGTTTATTAAATATTAAACATTGTAATAAAAACATTCATTAATTATTTTTTATGGAAGGGAAACGTGTTTTTGTGAAGGCAATCAAAGCGTGTCACATACAATTTTCAGTATAATAGGCAAATTGTGATGAAATTCAAGTGTGAATTATGGTTTTAGCTTTCTATAAGTTCACGAAAGTAATAAATTTGGTAATGAGCGTTGCAAAAGTCGTGGTGTTTTTTGAGATACTTCCTCTGAACACAAAAATTTGCAAAGGTTTGTTTATCCACTTCAGGTTAATGGGATTGCACAGACTCTCGTCATGAACTTTATAATTATTAAACTTACATTTAACGTTGAGAACGAAATCAGCAAACGAACGCGACGCCACACCGAATGCAGCGTTTGCGATACGAAATTTGACTTCTTCGGACACTATGAAAATTCTCCAGGCAATGATGAAACGACGTAATGATAATAATACGAATACGAGGTTGCAACTAACAAATTTAATATTTCAGTTTCAATATTTTAATACTCCTCACGGAAAATTGGTTGAGGCATTTTACTAATGCTATTTTCAGTGTTGCTACTGTTGTTGCTCATGTCGCTGCTATACTGTAAACAAGGCTGTTAATGCTGTTGCTAGTAATGTGTTTGCAGTTGTTGAATTAGTTGTTTAGTTGGTTTGCTAGCGTTTAAACTTGTAGACTTACTACTCAGATAAACATTTACAGCAGCATGAATTTCCAATGTTTTTGGAGTTGTTTAACACCCTCCGCAACAGCAAGGATCATATCGCAGAGGGGACCTACAGCTATACGTTGAATTCAAACTATCTAAAGGTCGCTACATCATCTGAACGCGGGGGAAAGCCATCGATCTAATTATAAACAGGCCCAATGTCGTTTAATCTTGCTGATCTAACGGAAAGCGGTGTGGCGACGTGGACACGACGTAGCCCGCATGGTAGTGGCTCAAGAAGTGCTCAGTTAAGGATATCACGGTGCTGTTAAATTAAGTTTGTATTTGTTGTCCACAGTAAACATGGAAAAATTTACCATTTACAATTATTCAATTTCTATAAAAATTTCAATCTAAAATCTATAACTGGGTATACCATAACTAACTATGAAATATCGGCAAAGTAAATTGCTACATATTTATTATTTACATTAAGATATATAAGATATATGGATGTGTAATAAAAAATTTGTATGTTTTTATTAGTTGTAAGTTATTATGCAATAAAATAAAAATATTAACGAACAGAACCTATTCATTGAAACACCTACTTTATTATAAAAGTCAACAAACTATTTCTGTTTATATTAATAACACTATTTCACATGATATAAATGCGTTTTTCTTACCCTGTATATAATGATGAAGCATATAATAAGGAATACGAGTAAAATGTTGAACAATATTAGTATGAGGAGGTAAAGAGTTCCTTCTAACTTTCGACCGTCCGGTAACATCGTGTCCCTGGAAACAGTCAAATTCAGAAAGATGTTGAATTGAGACAAATTCAAAACTTGTAAATTTTTTCTAAGAGCAAATTATATTTCGTTCTTTTAAATTGGATAAAACTTCAAGTTGAATTTTAACTTTAGTTCTGGAGGGAAATCATTCCGCATTTCCTGTTTCCTGACCACACTGTAGCTCGCTTCAGAAGAGACTGTCGAATTCTGAGACACGTTTCCCAATCAAGATTTTTTGACGTGAAAATTTTCAAACGCGGAAAAAACGTTGAGTAATTCATTTATCGTTTACCCGAGGAATAAAAGTAGCTTTTTCTTTGTCAATTTATCGACATAATGGAATGTAAGATCTACGATTTCAAGTTTACTCCATGAAACTCATATTATAGACGCAGCTGAAGATTATATATATATATATATATATATATATATATATATATATATATATATATATATATATATATATATATATATTGGACGTTTTTTACATTTGTTGTTTACAAATAAATGTTCAAACCTGCCGTCAACCCCTTTGCCTTATCTCTCTTCACTTGTGTGTTTGATGAAAGAGAGAATTACTTTCAATTCTCATCCTTCTCCCGCGGTTAATATGCATGGCTGGCCAGAAACTATGAGGAATTTATCAGGTCGGTTTGTGAATGTTGTTAACTGGATATTTTTCTCATAGCGTAGCTAATTGTGTAAAATATTAAATAAGTTCGATCTGGAAGAATGCTGAGAGAATTTTCTATCTATTTTTAAAGTTCTCTGTCCTGTCGCAATAGAGAAAATAAAATGTTTTTTCCTGCCGGTCATTCCAGTGTGTTTTATTTATTTAGTTTTTATTAAATACTGATTTTTCAAGTATCTTTCTTTCACATATTCTATCGCATGGTGTCTTTTCCGTGAACACACTGTCAGATATTTCGGGCGTGATCAGTGAAGTTTCTTTGTTGGGGTTCGATATCTATGATAGCTCGTTTCCTATACGGACTCGAGGAACAGAACACCAGTCAATTACTAAAAGAATGAAATTCCATTATAATTTGAGCATGATGAAGACTTTAGAAAGGTCCGAAAGCTTTCCCTTCTAATAAATCCAATTTTTTATTATGGATTCATTCCTTTTAGCGAAAGATGGGGGGAGGGTTCTCTTCTCGTATGAAAACTCCTCCATCTAATTCAAATTCAAATGTGATGTAATTTTTTATTTACTTATATACTCCTATCTCAATCCCTAACTTTATCCACCCACCCTATTCTTACCCACCCCCACCCTCCATTTCCTATCACAATCTACTGCCCATACTTCCACCTCCACTTCTCACTTTCCACTTCCCCGTTACTTTATTATGCCTTCGAACGCAATCTACCATTATTCCCATTCTCTCATTCCCATTATTCTTCATTCTTCCCATTATTCCCATTTTCTTATTCTCATTATTCTTCATTCTTCCCATTATTCACATTCTCTTATTCCCATTACTCTTTATTCTTCCCATTATTCCCATTCTTTGAACGTAACCTTAAATAAAAAGATTTTGACTTATGGGGTGGGTGGAAAGTTTTGGCGGGCGTTCACCCTTGGCCCTTCATTCCTGTTTAAAAAAAAAAAAATGTTTTACGGTAAACATCAAAGATTTTAAAAATACGTTTGGATTCTTGACGGTGTCGGTAAAAGATGGGGTCAGAGAAGGGTTTAAAAAAACTGTTTAGAAGCAAAACGCTTGTTTACATTGATAAATACCTATTAAGCATGTCTTCGGTGTTAATATATTGGTAGCTTTTAAACATGCTCAGATTTTTACCATTTTTGGAAAAAGTAACAGAAGTGTTTAGGACAGTATTGATACGTTAAACACCGTTTTTCAATATATTTATTTGCATTACTTTTATTAATTGTAAATCGAATACATGTTTATTAACATTTATTAACATTTAATGTTTATTAACCTTTTTTACAGCTTGTATATGCAAACATTTAATGGTAACGGAAAAGCAAATATCATCTCCAAAGCATCTACCATAAATCACAACAAAATGATTGATTTAATGAACATGGTGCAATAGTGTCTCTACTACTGCTACTACTACTACTACTACTATTACAACTGTAGATGGTCCTTTTGCTGATACTGTCACTCTTACTATTATTACTAAGACTGTTACTTCTGCGCGGCTGGTAATGCTACTGCTAGTAATGTAACTGTTGGTAATGCTGCTTCTGATGCTGATATACTAATACTTCTGATAAAGCGAAGACGAGTAATAATAATAATAATAATAATAATAATAATAATAACAATAATAATAATAATAATAATAATAATAATAATAATAATAATAGAAAAGTTTAATTTTGTAAAATAAACAAGTGAAGATAAATTTTTGGTGATCTCTTAATGGTATTCTTAATTCTCACGAGAAATTTATTAGGAAATAATTTCTTTTGTTTCTTTTCGTCTAATCCTGAGTGTTGCAAATAATTCTTCCATTTTAATAATCGTCTTCACGGACTAAATTTTTAAGACTTTTAATCTCTTCTGTTCAATCATCTCTTTTGATCATCTTTTTTAATTTCTTACTTGGTGAACGTGACATTTAATTATGGATAAGATTTAGAGATAATGTTGTGAAAATGAACTACCAAAACACGAGAGACGCGACTGAAACACGAGGGACTCAACTCTCGACGAAAGAATGTTCCGCATTTATGAAACGTACAAACTATTTACGGAGAATACAAGGATTTGGTTATTTAAGTCATCGCAGTGACACAAAAAGGGTGATTATTGTAAGTAATTAATACGAAGGAATGTATTTATTATTATGAGGATATAAGCATTAGCAATAGCGCAAGTTGCCAAAATATGCATGAAATATATTCAAACGAGTATTTTAAATTTTCATAAAAAACATATATAGATTTTAACCTATCAATAGTAAAACATTCGCCCTTATCACCCCCCCCCCACACACACACACACACAACCAATTTCATTTCACAAACGTCAAAGTAAACGATTTAACCTCCCTTGTACGTTGCTATAATGTTTAAACTTAGAAATGTAGTCCCTAAACAAGTTTTATTGACTCTTTATCACACTCTTGTTCTTCCTTATATAACATACTGCACCCTTGTTTGGGGAAACTCCGCTAACAACGCATTAAATGGTATCTTTGTCATCCAAAAACGAGCAATAAGGTTATTATCTGATGCTGATTTCCTTGATCACTCTAGTGCATTATTTAAAGAGCTAAACATACTAAAGCTCAACGATATAACCAAACTGGCACATTTTATTTTTATTTACAAGTGTAAGAACAAAATCATTAATTTGCAATGGGTAAATAGATATTTTGTAACTCATCAAGAAATCCACTCGTATCAGACCAGAAACAGATCAAAGCTTGTTATACCTCAATTTAGATTGTCTTCATCTCAAAAACTACCCATTTTCATTGAATTGAAACTATGGAATGACTTGCATGCCGATATAAAAAATATTGTGGAGGTAAATTTGTTTAAAACCAAGTTGAAATCCTGATTAATAATGACATACTAACAAAAATCTAGGATTAATATCCACTAATATTGTTTAATATTGTCCATTAATATTGTTTAATATTGTAATACATGTTTTAACTATTAATAATACTTATTTACTTATTTATTTATTATTATTAATTAATAACAACTAGCTGCTTATTTTAAATAAGAGCCTAGTAAAGCCTAAATCTTGAGAGCCAAATTAATGAAATAAATAGTTGAGCATCACAATTATTCATGTCATTGTAAATTGAAAAAATGTATTTATTTTATTATTATTAATAAAGGTCAATAAAATAATTCTACGTAACTCCAGTAATTTATGTAAGAACATCAGATGCAGTGAATGTAAGCATATTCATTTTTCTTCAGACATCACATTTGTATTTTTCTCGCATTCACCTCGCTCCCATTTTCTTATGTTTTTCATCGATTATGGGGCACTGAATTTTTAGCACACCATTCCTTCATCCATCCGATGTTTTGCTTTAAAGGAGACACATCTTTCACGTCATCATACAAAGTAAGGTTAACGCGTCCTTATATTTTATAACATTTTTCAAATATTCACCGATTTTTTTTTTTTTTGTTGGGAAGGGGGGGAAGGGGGCTAGATTTACTAATTTCTCTAAAACCATCAATTTTGCTTTCTTTTCTAGCTACATGTTTCTTTTCTCATTCTCACAATACACATTCGATACATGCTAATTACTTTTTGCATGAAACCAACATTTCTTTTTAATTACTTCATCAATCTTTTTCATCTTATTACTTCATATCTGTTCTTATTATCTTTTCTCTTCAAACAAACTGAAAAAAATTACATACACTTATATTAATAAAAATTTATTCATTTCATATAATATTATAATTAAATTCATTAAAAATTTAATAATAATTTATAACCAGTATAATTTTTATAGCTAAACTTGAGACCTGAAGCTGTAAACGTAATTATATATTTTGGTTTCAGACTTTCAATATATTTCAGAGGAAAAACTCATAATTGGCGTGGGTTTTAAGGATGGGTTTACTGGTCTATATAAATAACTTGAGAATAATATCTTCATTTAAGAATAATTTAATTAATATATAATTATAAATTATATAATTAATACATAATTATAATTTGTATATTCCAAGTGGTGTATATTTCAAACTACATGTTCCAAAGGATTTATAAATGTCTCCAGCTAAAGAGCAACAGAGATTTATGTTCACAAAAATTGTAAAAAATTTGTTTTGATCTTTGAGTTTTAATGAAGTACAAAAAAATTATTTTTTCAAATGATTTCAAAGGCGTATATTTCACCATATCATGTGATTAAGAACGAGTTTTTTTAATGAAACTCGTTAAATCAGAACTTCTTAAATCATATAAGAAATTTAATGGGTACAATTTTTTCTAGACTTCCGCATTAATAAAACAGATTTTTGGTGGCTATTCCTTATATATCATAAATTAAACTAATAGCTGTGTTTCTCGATAGAAAATAGAAGCATTTCTGTGATGCAAAAGCCATAAATAGGTGAAGAAAAAGGCATTTTTAATGTTATTTAAGTTCACCCGAATAAAATATTTCTGGAAATATTTTCTGTCCTTTGTTTCTCGGAAAAATTAAGTTCATTTCTGTTTTTTTAACTTACTTTGGGCATTTTGCCTGCTTTGCATATATCAGATCTGATCTGGTGGTCCTCCGATGTCTCTTGAACGGTTTGTTCATATACGAACAGAAAAAGAAGCACGGTTAGCATGTTGAAGGAGTGCCATTCATGGCACCGCCTTCCAGCAGTGAACACGTACTTCCCACAACAACTTTTAAGTTATACGATTTACAAATTAGAAACTAACTATATAAACAATACATTGAACCTCCTTCTACGAAATACCACTTTAAAGACTTGTCTATCTTCAAGCCTAAATCTCATGGACATAAAAACTGCAGGTAGCCTGTCCAATACCTTCAGTAACAGTTCCTAACATTGAATGATAAGAACCGTATCTTTTATCTTGTATACCTTGGCTCCGTCGGTGACAGAGGCTTTTCGAATTTTTTGTTATATCTTTAAGGACCATTTGGAAATCTTTTAGGTACTACAGATTGAAAAGCACTAATACAAAATAAAACTACATTATAAATAAAAATTTTGATCAAAGAAAAAAATAGATGATTTTATATATATATATATATATATATTATATATATATATATATTATATATATATATATATATATATATATATATATATGTGTTAAGGTCGCTTCTATTCGGTGCTCTCATTTGTATCACTTTCCTCCTATATGAAAATTAGCTACTACTGAGGTAGCATGAAGTAGTAGTAACTTGATTAAGCGTTTTTTAATTAAAATCCTAACGTGAACGAAATTCGAAAAATAATTATTATATACAGTAAAAAAGTGCATTCTCTGAACATTTGAATGGAACCCCTCCCTATCTTAACGTGTACGTAAGTGGTTAAAAATTTGCAAAAATAAAATACATCATATGTAGGAGCTAGTGTGTGTGTGTATATATATATATATATATATATATATATATATATATATATATATATGGGATGAATTTCACAATTAAACACGTGAAATGAATGATGCAAACACACAAGGAAAAAAGAAAAATGATTCCAAGGGTTTTCGTGTATTCAGAAGTACACCTCGTCAGGGACGAGGTGTACTTCTCAATACACGAAAGGACTTGGAATCATTTTTCTTTTAACTTGTGGATTTGCATCATATATATAGGGTGATCAAAAGTCCCGAAACATAGGACTAATGTTAGCCTGTGCTGCAAACCAGCCCGATATCCTAGAAAGAGTCAGGTCGAGTAGGGAAACAGAGTCCAGAAATGTCTGGAAGTGAAAGGAGAACATACAGAGCACATCTTTTAAAATTACTTGTAACACATGTCTTCTTGCAATAAAAGTTTTCTATTCTTCCTATGTTTCTGGACTTTTGACTCAACCTATATATATACATATATATAATATATATATATATATATATATATATATATATATATATGAAAAATATTTCATGAAAGTAGCACGTGAATAATATTTATGATGAAAATAACCACGAAGGAAAAGCGAAACACAGAATGTTCCTGAAGATGTCATTAGACGAAAGCGCTTGAGCACCATTCTTTGTTCCCTTTTTTCCTTCCTGGTTATTTTCATATATATATATATATATATATATATATATATATATATATATATATAATATTAGGGATGCAACGGGTAGCGTTTTTACCGGGTAATCGGGTACGGGTACACGAAATGTAATACCCGATCGAGTATTGAAGACGTTCCAAAATTTGTTGGTTTAGTACTGCGACTTATTAACTGTGCAGTTCAAGCACTTGGCTTTATTATTATCTAATTTATCAATGACAAAATAGCCCCAAACCATACTACGATTTGCCATTTTGAATGTTTTGTTAAAAAATATTATACAAAAAATATATCAAGAAAACCTGCAAAACAATAAAATTAAAATTAAATTAGAATTTGGTTTTTACTACCAGTACCCGATTTTTTAGCAATTACCCGATAGGGTCGGGTATCATCGCGTAGTACATTATACCTGATCGGGTCGGGTACCCGTGGCATCCCTAATATATATATATATATATATATATATATATATATATATATATATAGAGAGAGAGAGAGAGAGAGAGAGAGAGAGAGAGAGAGAAATTACACCCACCAGGATTCAAACCCACCACCTCTTCAAAAGAAGGTGAAGGCGCGATCCACTTCACTACGAGTGAATAAATTGACTTGTCATACATTTAAACAACCTAGGAACACATTACGCTTTAGCGTCCAGGGCCATTTTACGTGTTAACCCTCTCGCACTCGAGGAAGTGACCAGCATTTCCTTCAGTTATCTGGTGCAACGATTTTACATAGTGTAAGAGTTACTCCCACCAGAATGCACCGGATAATTTGAATGAAATACTGGTCATTACCTTGAGTGCGGGAGGGTTAATACATAAAATGCCTCTAGGTGCGGAAACGTTATAGGTTCCCAAGGTTGTTTAAATGTATGACAGGGTGTGTTAACTTTTATCCAGTCGTAGTGTAGTGGCTAGAGCCCTCACATTATACTCAAGAGTTTGTGGGTTCGACTCCTGTGGGGTCAATTTTTGCATTACAGATCTACAGATCTACAGAAGCTAAGGCTAACAAAGACGATAAGATCCACTCTAAAGTTAGCCCGAGAGAAAGGAAAGAGTAGGGGGGTTAAGAGAAGAAGAGAATAAAGGGTTAAGTAAGTAGCAACACCTATCACTCGTGGGTTAACATTCATTCAGAAAAAGAGAAAAAAGACTCACCATCATCATCCGCCAGCCACTGTCGACAAGTCAGAAAAATAGTCGGAGAGAATAGGAAAGATTGCAGAACGGTCCTCTACTCCATAGGGAGGTAGAGCCCACTCTGCCGGAAAGGGGTGAAAGATGAAAAGTAAAATAAACCGCTTACAAACCATGCAATACATTCTTAACTCAAGAACAACATATTCTTAACTCAAAGCAACACATTCTTCCAGCTGTTGCAGACCGATCCTCCACTCCATAGGGAAGTAGAGGATGCAGCCCACTAGGCTGGAAAGGCGTGAAAGACGAAAAGTAAAATAAGAACGCATTACAAACCATGCAACACATTCTTAATTCAAACACTATCATACATGCAAACTACAGACATGCAATAAAGAGTTACAGACATGCAAATAAGGAGAAGAAGGAAAAAAGTATAAAGAACAACAAAAAGTGGGTTAATTTACTCAACAAGCTACAACTAAGTTCGTGTTAGTCTAATTTTTTTTTTTTTTGCTGGCTATCACACGCTGGCATGTCACACGCTGGTATTAAACGTCAATAGACTCATCCCCGATTACCACCCCCAGAGCTCCTGTTGCCAATTGTTTTTTATTTTAAACAACGTTAATATTTTTAAAATGCCTATCTAGACAGTTTTTAAACACATTAACGCTGGTAGAGTTCACTACGGGCGCGGAAAGATTATTCCATTTATCAATTACTTGAAACGTAAAGAAGTTTTTAGAGATATTAGTAATGAGACGTCTGCCACGCAAATTAAATCCGTTATTACGAGTATTGCTATTATCAAAAGTGAACAGTTTGTCAAAATTTACGTTGTCGATGTTATTAACGATTTTTAAAACTTCAATAAGCTCCCCCCTTAATCTTCTAGTTTCGAGTGAATGCAAGTCTAACTCTTTAATCCTATCTTCATAAGGCTTGTTGCGCAATGACGGAATTAGTTTCGTGGCACGATGCTGAACCGTTTCTAACCTATCAATATCCTCACGCAAATACAGGCACCAAAACTGAACGGCATATTCTAAATGAGACCTGACTAGAAACTTGTAAAGGGGCAATATAATATCCTTCGATTTAAATTCGAAATTACGCGCTATGAAGCCTTCCTCATCAACGCTCGCTAACTCTCTATCATCCATCGTATACGTGTAATTATTGTTACGAGAACCTATATGCAAAACTTTACATTTGTCTACGTTAAATTGCATCTGCCACTTATCCGTCCATTCCATAATCCTATTTACATCGTCTTGGAGCCTATTTCTATCGTTCTCGTTAACAACCTCACCGCCTATTTTAGTATCGTCCGCGAATTTTGACACGTTATTAGACAATCCTACATCTATGTCGTTAATATAAATTACGAATAGCAATGGGCCTAACACTGAACCCTGTGGGACACCGCTACCTACATCCAACCAACCCGATTCACTACCATTAACAACGACCCTCTGTCTCCAAGCACGAAGCCATTCCTCTAACCAGTTAACTACCTGACCGCGTATACTGTGCCATTTAACCTTCACAATTAATCTTCTATGCGGAACTGTATCGAACGCCTTTTTAAAATCTAAATAAATAACGTCAGCCGTTCTATGCCTATCGTATTCGCGCACTATTTCGTTATAAAATTCTAACAAATTAGTTAAACAAGATCTATGGCGTCGAAACCCATGCTGACTACTATTAATGAACCCTCAACTTTCTAAGTGATCGATGATACGATCCCTAACTACAGATTCCAAAAGTTTACCGACAATTGATGTTAACGTAATGGGCCTATAATTGCTAGCGACTGTGCGGTCGCTTTTTTAAAAATGTGCGTGACGTTAGCTAATTTGAAGTCTTCAGGAATAATCCCCGTTTCGAGTGACTGATTAAAAATCTTCGTTAAGGGGCCAACAATAACGTCTTTCAAATCTTTCAAATGTCTGGGATAAAAAACGTCAGGGCCTGGAGCCTTGCTAACTTTTAGCCATCGATATAATGCGCAATCTCACCCTCGTAAACAGTTATTTCATTCAAAATAGTCTCGCTACTAAATGAAATGATATCGTCCACGTCGGGGACATTATTTACGTCTTCTACGGTAAAAACTGTCGCAAAAAAGTTATTGAAAATACCCGCCATCGCCTGAGCGTCAGAAGCCAAAGCGCCGTTAACATCCATTAGAGGGCTTATGTTATCTTTTATCGGCTTACGATTATTGACCTATTCAAAAAACTTTTTTGGATTATGTTTACTATCCGCAGCTATAAGTATCTCGAAATTACGTTTAGCATTCCTAACTGATCTTTTAACCTGACGTCTAAGCTCGATATATCTATTAAAGTTAGCTGCCGTGCCATTGCGCTTATTAAGTCTATCCGCTCTGTTACGCTCGTTTATGAACTCGCCTATTTCCCTAGTCCACCACTTGCGCCTACCATGATTTCTAGCGCGCTTGGGCCTATGAGGAATAAATTCCCTTTCGATATTCATAAAACTTTCTTTAAACCCCTCCCAATGCAAACTTGTGTCATTACCCATAAATAAGTTATCCCAGTCCACTATTCTCAATCTCTCATCCTATCCGCAAAACTATCAAAATTAGCCCTACGAAAATCAGGGACTTCTATTACGTTACTATCCTTAGTGTTTTCTATCAATAACTTAAACCTAAGAATTTGATGATCACTACATCCTAAACTCTCACCTACTGTACTTCTAATTCTAAACTTCGACTATATTTTCGCCGTTCGTCATCGCCAAATCTAAAATATTGTCACCGCGCGTTGGTTCGGTAACCATCTGTCGTAAAAAATTATCTTCCATAAACTCAATCTCAAACCCTCCTCATTACCAGTAAAAGTCTCGTAGTTGACATTAGGGCAGTTAAAGTCTCCGAAATTATACTATTCCGATTGTTAATAAAGTTACCAAGAAGTGAGTAAAATCTAGTATCGGTATCGAGGGGCTGAACGGGTGGTCTATAAACAACAACAAAATTAAAACTAATACTACGCGCCCTAACTTCAACGCATATCTCATTAATTGCTGCAGGAAAATCTATCTTAACCTCGATAGCCCTAAGGGAATTACGAATGTACGGCAAAACGCCGCCACCAATCCTATGTAACTTATCATTAGTAAAGAGTTTAAAACCCGGTATATCAAGTTCCCCCAACAAGTCCCGAGTCATGGTATTTAACCACGTTTCAGTGATAGCAACTATATCGTAGTTGCCCGAATAAATTATCGCCTTAAATTCGTTTAATTTATTTCTAATACTACGTGCGTTACAATAAAAGACGTTTAAGTTATTTTTTACCACGGGCCGGCGTTTTAAACTATTTTTCACGTCGGGCCCGCGTTCCCTGGACCCACAACGTTTGAAGAAGGCTTCGACTTATACAGATTTCGTACTTTTTCGTCAATTAACCTACCTAGCCTAGCATTACCTATTTCATTAAAATGCACCCCATCTTTTATAAAAAGGCTAGGATCACTGAATTCTGACCAGAGCTTTACGAAGGGTACATTTTCCTATTTTCCTCAGCACAAATCTCTTCTAATTTAGTATTCAAAAATATCGTTTTAGACAATCCTAAGACCCAAACCGTGCCTAGAGGTAATACCTAGAACTAAAGACCTATCTGACCTCAACTTTAGGGACCTAATTAACCCCCTATATCTCTCCAAAAGGTCAGGCACTCTCGTATCGGGCCTATACGAGTCGTTGCCCCCTACCATCGTCACCAACATCGAGTGACAGGAGGCAACGTCAGTCCTATCTACTTCGTCTCTAACTCTGTCAACCCTGGCCCCTGGGAGACAGACCCTCCTCCTCTTGGTTGGATGCCGTTCAACGAACTCTTTGTCCATATGGCGCACTAAAGAGTCCCCAATTAAAATAGTTTCCCCCTCATTCACGTCCCTTTCCAAATGGGCGAAAGGGTTCGAAACCTCGATAGGGGGGGGGGGATTCCTATCACCTAACGTACGCGGCCTAGCTCCACCCTTAACTTCTCTAAATCCCTCACCATCTACTAATCTCGGACTAACCTTAACCCCTTCCTCAACTCTATCCAACCTTCCTGACAAGCTACCTAAACTAGAAACTAGGTTAAGCACCTCACCCTTCAAATTACTGACGTCTTCAACGTTAGTATTGGTCCGGCTTTCGTCAACTGTAGCCCTACCCCTGCCCTCATCAAGCGTTGCAAGTCTTTCCGTTACCTCACGTACACTGCGTTTTATGTTAGCTATTTCCTCCATTAACTCGCAAAAGAAACAAACTGATCTCTCGGTAATCGACATAGGACCGCCGTTATAATCTTTAAATTCCGAATACCACCGGTTTACCCCACACCTAACACACGACGCTTTCTGCGACGGCATCGCGCAGTTAAAAATTAGTTTATAACCGTCCAAGTTTAAGTTAAATTAAGCCGGCACGCTATGAAAACTTCTAAATCGCTAAAAACCACTAATATTCAATTACTTAACTATAACAATGTGAATATAAACACAAGTATATAAAATTAAAAACTTTCCAAAAGTAACAGAGTCTGGAGGGGTGACAAGGTTGATCTTCGTGAAGTGAGAAATCATCGCACGGAACATTTGAAAGGTTGAATTGAAAGGTATATATAGATATATATATATATATGTGTGTGTGTGTGTGTATATATATATATATATTATATATATATATATAATACAGGGTGTCCGGGCTTAAATGGCAATAAAATAAAACATTATAAATGTATTTTATTGCCATTTAAGCCCGGACACCCTGTACAACCGGCAAGAAAAATGAAAAAAAATTCCAAGCGCTTTCGTCTTGAGAATGTCTTGTAAAAGACGAACTCGCACGGAACTGTTTTTTATTTTCCTTGCGCCTGCGGGATGTTATATTCAATAAAGTTCACGCGAGATTTCCAAATCATTGCTCATACATACATCCATATAATATAGTATTCCGGCAAACAATATAAAATATCTGAAAGTGAGGCTAATTCCGCAAAATAATTGCTGACTTCCAACAATAAAGGCAAATTGATGTCATAAATTTTAATATACTGTATTGTAAATTGAAATATGTTGAAATGACCATTGATTTTCATTACAAATGAACGATGAAATACTGAAAATTTCAAAATCATTTAACCTGTAAAGATAATACATATTTTTTTTAATATTAACTAATATTAAATTTATTTGTAAAAACATAAAATATTAAATTAATAATAGTCATAATTCTGAAATTATGACTAAGTAATTATTAGGTATTTCCCATATTTTAATAATATGAAAGTGATGTAAATATTTAATATATTAACAAATTACCAACAAAAATATTTTTTTTTACTATTTTTTTAGTTATAAATATATTAATATAATTTCTTTCTTAATTCATTTATTTATAAACTTCATACGAATTAATTAATTAATTCTCAAATCCTTTATTCCGCTATATTGAAATAAACGTTCCCAATTTATTTTGTAAATTTTATAATTTTATATTAAATAGAGAATTCAAAAGTTAAATATTAATCCTCTTTTTCCTTATTAGGAAAAGAATTAAAAGTCGATCATGAAAGAGCTTCGTACGAAACATTATTATTATTATTATGATAATTAAAAACTGATAATTATGATCATTTGGATAATTGTGATGTTCATTACGCACTTATGAACCCGTTCATAATAAGGAAAAAAAAGACGGCAAATGTGAACAGATGTTTTTACTTAATAATAAAGTCAGGAAGGCCACAAACTGACATGCCGCTCAGACCAGACGAACGTGGACCATTATGTTAACTCTTGGATCATTATTACCAGCACCAGTGGGAGTCGAACCCCCGACCTCAGTCTCTTCATTCCACTTATAAGGAAACGGTGTTATTCATTAAGCTTCGGGCATTGACATGTTCTCCGATAGGAAATTAATTTCTGTAAAAATTGGTCTAAGATCTCATTCGTTTTCAGAAGATGAGTCTGTAATGAGAGAAAGTTTCTCAAGAGAATAACTCTACCATTACTAAAGACAGAACCAAGGGCATGACCAATCCGAACTGTGATTAACTTCATAGGTGTGTGTGTGTGTGTGTGTGTGTTCTATACAGGGTGTCCCATAAGTCCGGTCTCATAGGAAACTTTATTTTAATTTAAATTTACAAAAGTAATATATTACAACGAAAACAAATGTTCAAACTAATGTTGTTCTTATTTGCACATGTTGACACGATGTTGACGACGGTGAAATTCTTTAGCTGTCTATCTTTGGCTAAGGACAAAAGCATGCAAAAGAATAATTTCCGCCTTTTCCTGAAAAGTGTAACGCGCTTTCATATTAGTCATTGCGTTATTCTACCCGCAACCAAAAAAAAAAAGTCCCAAAAAAAGACATCCATTTGAACATTTGGTTCAGTTATAATGTATTACTTTTGTAAATTTAATTTAAAATAAATTTTCCTATGAGACCGGACTTATGGGACACCCTGTATATGCACTATAGAACATGTCAGCCAATGCCCTGCTAATGGCTATAGACTGAAAATTAATACATCCTGCTTGAAATAAAGTTATACTAAAATTCAGCTGATAGGTAAGCATTAGATCCTAACAACGATTTAACATATTGTTAAATAGTTTATTACGATAATCAGACATGAATTGGTAAATGATGCATTCAAGAAAATTAAAAGTGTCTTTCAATTTATTTCATGTTAAATAAAAGTTTGGTAAATCTCAAATTTGGAGTCGGAAAATTTGAGAAGTTTGAACACGTAGACAAGCTGTCTTCTGCGTTCAAATAAGGTTGAACAATTATCATGAGAGGTTGTGTTTAATGTAATCAGCGACTCTCATGCCTCTTGTTGTCCTGATACTGCTCTCCAAGAACAGAACGCCAAAAAACAATTAATCTATTCTACTCGCTCACTACCACTGCACACGGACATAAATACATGCTGAAATAATAATAAATGAAGAGTGCCAGAAACTGGCACACCGCTCAGGCTAAACGAACGTGACCCATTGCGTCAACTCCTAAATTATTATTATTGGTATTAGGAAGCACCATCGGGAACCGAACCATCGACCTCAGTGTTTTCACTTCCTACGCAGACACGCTGTTCCCTACCGAGATACGACGGACGCTGGTCATACAATTGTAACCGAAATTCAATTAAATCCCAGCAAACAAAACGTTATGCCCGCGAATGACTGATCTGGTCGCTACCAGATCATATAAATAAATATTAAAGTTCATAAATGGTTAATGGTCTTATTAAAGCAAATTGAAGAGAAGGAAAGAATTTAAAATATGTAATTTTACTGACACTGGTAGCTCATTTATTCACAACTTAAATAATTAATATACTTCTCTTCAATAAATAATTATAAACTGTAAAATATTAACTCGAACCTGAAATAAAATATGTAATGTTTTTTAGCATAAATATTTAGAAAAATGTTTTAATTTCTTCTAAATGAAACTAAAAGAACTAGTAATAATATAAACAGTTTTTTTTTTTTTTTTTTTTTTTTAATAACGCTCTGCCGCAATAAATAAACGTATTTGAAAACAAATTTATCAAAGGAAATTTACAATTTTGAAAATTTTATGAGTTATTCGGTGACTACATAATGTCTCGTTTTTTTTAACCTCCTTTATTCAATTTCTTTTTTTCTGAATTGTCGTTGTCGATCTTGACGCGAGTCGGAACCTGTAAAACGTCACTTTTTTCACTTTTATACGCACCAATAGACGATATAACTCGTCCATAATGCTTAAGAGGTTAAACACATCCAATTAATTTCGCAACAGTTGTTACAAAAATATAGATTTACATAAATCTATTTGACATTTATTTTTATTTTTTTTCTGCAAGAAGGAAGGAAGGACCAAAGGCTAATTAATGCCCGCAAAAAAGACGCTCCCATAGAGGAAGAACAGAGCCAAAATCAAGGTCGGAATAAGTAATGGTAAATGACAAACACCATAGTTTTTTTCCTTTTCATAGTGTTTGTCATTTACCATTACTTATTCGAACCATAGTGGATTTAATTTTCCCAGAGGAGTTCCTTGTTCCATGCACGGTCTGTGTGTAATATAAAAGTTTCTCAGGGAACCATTCTGAGTCCTATTCCATATATATATATATATATATATATATATGAAAATTATTTCACGAAAGTAACACGTGAAAAATATTTATGATAAATAAAACCACGAAGGAAAGGAAACACAAAATGGTGCTCAAGCGCTTTCGTCTAATGACATCCTCAGGAACACTGAAGTACATAAAAAGGTTACAGCCTATATATAGGTTACAGAAAGAAAAAAAAGAGAAAAAATAAATAACATACATACACACACACATATATATACATATACATACATATCTATATATACAAATACATACATACATACATACATACATACATATATATGCAATAAACA